>MNCI01005122.1:72740-83043 GCA_015680685.1 Gnetum montanum | reverse complement strand
TTTTATTGAAAGCTATACTTTTGTTCCAAACTCATTAGTCACATATTAATTAGTGTTCATAGTTTCTTCTTTTCCAAATATCAACCTTGGTTTATTTTGCATAGGCAAAGCATATTTACCATATCCCTTGGAAAAATCATAATCCTTGTTAAAATTTTCAACTACAACTGTATTACTCTTATCATTTCTTGCATTATTTCTTTCATAATTCTAGAATGAGAGCCATGGTTGTCCATATCCCAATTTCTTTTTGTTTTGCACATGAACAAGATATCTTTTAGACATTATTAGCCTTTTATTACTTCTTTATTCATTTGTACCTTGATATTCACATACAACCTTGGCCATAAACTATGCATATTTTGCATTAAATTTTCAAAGGTAGTTCTTAGCAATCTCATGAATTTTATGCCCAGAAGGAGTGAATGTCATCAAATTATTAAAGGTAAGACACATCATCTGCGAAGCTTTTATGAAATAAGTATTTACTTTGCATTAGTTTCTTTGCAACACTACCCAAATCCATGGGATGTTTGATAATGTTAAAATAATTGTACCCACTATTCCTCTACATCCTTCTCTTTGTTTCAATCTCTATGAAATGAAGAGATTTAAAAGTAGACTTATTTATTTGATAGCCTTTTCTTGAAATGTTGTGGATGAAATATTCTTTAGAGTTACCGATAGCCTCTGCTTGGAGCATTATGGATGAAATTTTATATTTTATATTCAGCATTACTCATCTATGATTGGTAGTTGGTCTCGTAGCCAAAATAAAGTATTCATATTTTGCATCAAATTTTGCAAAGGTAGCTCTTAACAATCTCATGAATTTGATGCCCATAAGGATTACATGTTATGGCATTATTAAAACTAAGATGCACATCATTTGTGAATTTTTTGTGAGATGAGTATTTACTTTGTATTAGTTTCTTTCAAATACTACCCAAATCCATGGGATGCTTGATAATGTTAAAATAATTGTGCCTACTCTTGCTCTACATCCTAGTCTTTGTTTAAATCTCCATGAAAATGCAAATATTTAAAAATAGACTCATTCAATGATACCTTAGAGCAAGGCACTTGACAACCCTTTCCTAAAGTGTTATGAATGAAATATTATTTAAAGTCGCTAATAATGTCACAACCTATGAATTTGTAAGGTTTATTTATTTAACATATATGATTAATTATTTAATGTTGTCAAATGTGTTTAATAAATTAGTCCTAATGCTCTTGATTAAAACATAGGATTACATTACTATCATTACCATTATTGTTATTGTTGTTATTGTTAGTAGTTTCCTATAGAAGTGAATGTAATCCATTTATCATAATGTTTTATCTTAATATTTTTCGAGCTTAGTCATAGATTTACTTTTTATTTTATGATTAAATGTTGAAATCCAATTACTCTAGGAAGTATATCTTTTAATAATAATTATGACTTTACAACTATTTGGCTGTGCTTATCTTATTCTTATGAGAATTTAGTTATGCATATTTAATTATCATGCATTTATGTTTTATTATGTGCATCTAGATGTGTATATATATTTTTATGTAATCCTCTCCTCATGGAGCAATATGGATTCTAACCCTTATTACTTATCCCTTATTACTTTTGCAATTAGAATATTGTCCTACCCCATAAATTTAATTTTAAAAAGGTGATCTAGATGTTTAAAAATAATAATATTCGATCCAAAAAAATATGAATTATAATATTAATTTTTTCTAGCTTGATAATTATCATAAGGGTTTGGTCACTTATATTCATTGCTAGTTGTTTTCACCACTTGTGTCATTACGCATAGTTTTCATTTCTTGTTTTCTTTGGTCATTGGTTTTTGATGCTTTTTTTCTCCCCCTTGTTTTAGAATCCATGTTCCATGATGATGCCTATATAAAGACCATTTAGATGCCATCCTCTCACATCTCACTCAACTCCAATCAAGTTCATTCCATTCTAATCTCATCCCTTCCATGCACCAATTCCAAGTCTTGCATTACATGCTTCTTTGAGTGCAAAATACAAAATGATATTTGGCAACTTGGGAAGACTTTTAAAAGACTTTGAAAAAAACCTTCTATCACAAGTAATAAAGATTATTTTATTTTCCTTTTTAGGTAGTTATCTCATTTTGTTGTAGATCCCACATGAGAGATATTTTTTTTTCCTTCTTATGTAGCTATCCTATTGTGTTTTATGTTGTTATCTCTTCCTATTATCTCTTTCTACTTTCCCATTTTCTTCTATGATGTTGAATTCTATGCTGAGATGCTCTAGAAATTTTTTAGAGATTACTTCTCATATATCTTATGACTATTTTAATCACCTCTTAACATGATCTAGATTTTGATAAGAATTTTGGAAATTTGAAATTATGTGGATTTTTGGCCATTTGAGCAACCTTTCAATTTTTTAGAAAAAATTAAATCATGTGATCATTTATGCTTAGTAGGTAGTGGGAGACATGAATCTTTTAAATGGCCCTGCATGCAATAGTGAAGTGTTCTTTAGTGGGGCCCATCCCATGGGAACAAAGGTTGTTAGATGGATTTCCTACCCTAGATTATTCTTCATAAGTTCATGTGAGGCTATGGATTTAGCCGAGACCATGGCACTAAGCAGTTGAGTTTAGTGGTATGTAGTAAGGCATAGTCAAGACCTATCCTTCCAATGACATGTGTCCCTTAGCTATTGAGGATGCTAGTAGTGAGGCTATCACCAAGACCCAGCCATGAGTCACTTGTTTAGGGTCACAAGGCAAATCCAATGATAGTAGTAAGGTTATTTTAAGAGTTATCAATGAGTTCCTTTGGTAGTGAGGATAGTCAAGACCTAGCCTTTAAAGATTCCTAATTAAAATATACATGTTTTTGGGATTTTACTTGATAAATTTGTGATACCTTTGAACACTAAGCAATTAAATAATTGAAAAATATATTTGCTTTGGATTCTTGAATTTTATTTATATTTTAGGGACATTTATTACATTTCTAGACCTTTAAACCTTTTTCATATTATATTAAAAGCTTTACTAAGTCCATAGCTAAAGACTTTATCCCAAGACCTTTATGCTCCATGAAAAGAAAAATATAATAATCTTTTTGATTTGAGGCATTCTAACTCCTCCTACATTTCGATGTAGAGAACCTAAAATAGATAAGCAAGCATTGGTGGAGGGACATGGGATGAAAGATGGACCAATTTCACACTAAATGAATCCTCTTAACTTGGAAAAAAATTAATTTCTATATATTTTGTATTTTTGTAAAATAAAAACCATGTATAGTTTGGGCTACTTAAGCCATGTACTTATTTTATACTATTTTATGATGCACCTAGTGGAATTTTTTGACATTTATCTTTTGTGGCTATGCAAAATTCCAATTTTCCCTAAATAAATTTAATTTAATTGTGTGTGCTAGTATTATAAAAATAAATTTTCACATTATATTACTTTATTATATTTAGGCTACTAATAAATAATTTTTAAATATTTTACAGTCTTCCTTTTAGTTAGTAAATCAAGGTTAAACTGAAATCCTTGTAGTTTCATAACATCCCTATTAGTTATTTATAGGATGTTATAGATGATTACTAGGGGTGTTAGAGATAGCCTCTCCCTTGAGCATTATGGATGAAATATTATATTTTATATTTAACATTATTTATAGCCTCTCCTTAGAGCATTACAAATGAAATATTATATTTTATATTTTGTGTTACTAATCTATGACATGTAGTTGGTGTGGATCATTGAATTTAGGAAGGGGGGAGGTGAATAAGTTTCTCTAATTAAAAATTTTCTAGACAAAGCACACATACCAAATTTAACATGGTTTCCCAACTTGGGTAGTCCACATTGGGAGGATAGATCTCAAGCATACCTCTAGACTTTGTTGCTCTCAAATGTTGTTTGAAGGGTCCACACCCTATATAATCTTTAAGCCCTACCATGGAGTGTTGTGCTACAACACCAACCACTCAACCTTGTAAGGTTCCATCAGGCTTGGAATGTGGTTTCTAGGCTTCCACAACCTTTACAATCTTGAGATCCTATCTAGAGTGTTTTGCCACAAAACTAATCACTCAATCTCGTAGGATCTTGACAATCTGAAGCAAGATGCCTTCCCATAAGAAGCACAACAACCCTATAGGGCAAAAAAGGAGAAAAAATTACAAGGGATAAATGCAACTTAGTTTTTTGATCCTTACACTTCTAGGTACATCCCACTTTACAATGACCAAATGATGATACAATGAAGAGCAACAAAGATCACAATGATAACAAATAATCTTGCACATTTCCCAATGCATATGATGTTTTCTTATAGTTGTCATATTTCCAAATCCATCATGGAGCTCATGCAATGGCTAGCCAATGATCACTAATAGTCATGAAAGACATCTTCTTCATGCTTGAGACATCTTTCTATATTTGACCTCTATTCTAGAAAGATATTTTTATCTTGGAAAGACATCTTCTTGAAATCTCCATTTTGGGAATACATCTTTATCTGATGGAAGATGTCTTTTTGAAACTAGTGTGCATTTTGTAAAAATGTATTTGCATGAGGAAAGACATTTGTTATTCTTGAAGATGTCTTTGCTTATGCATCCTCCAATTCTACCAAGACATCTACTTTTTCTCAAAGACATATTTCTTCAACCTTCCTTTGCATGATGAATTCATCATTCCTTTTCCACAACCATGATCTTCTAGAAACTGTCTTAATCCAAGTTCTTGTCCTACAAGCACAACAATCACATACACACACAGACAATCTTGTCTTTCATTTTTCTTAACATTTTGACATACCAAAAGGTCCACATTCTTCTCCTTTTTTGTAATGTCAAAAAATTAAGAAAATGGGTTAGTATTCTATCAAAACAAACATAAGCTACTTCTCCCCCTTTTGGACACGATGAAAAAGGATAATACATATAAAGAAAGTGCATAAAAATATACAAAGAAAAAACATTAAGACATAAATTCCTATGACAACCAAGGATTAGGATGAGTGTGGAGGTTCAATGATACGTGAATGGAGCTATAAGAAAAAAAATAGCAAATATAGACCACACAAAGATAATAGGAAAAACACACCATTTGTCCATAACCATCTGAAAACTATTATTTACCATACTATCCAAAATCACATCAAAGTGCAACTATCTACAATTCTCATTCCACATTAGTCACATATGTGCAAAGTTCCAAAATCACATATGTGAGAGTCAAAAAATATCTCTTCCTATCAAGCATCAAAAATGATAGAATAAATAACCATTCAAGGTTTTAATCATTAACCTCGATAGCATGCTCAAAATCAAAATTCAATGCTTCTCTAGATAGATGATAAGTTTCCTCATCATCATCATCATTGCTAGTGTTGGGTTGGCTAGATCTCTAGGTGTCCTCATTAGAGGACTCAACCTTTTGCATTGGAGCCTACCTAAGATGAAGCTCTACTTGAAACAATGAAGAAGCTAGTGGAGCTCATGGAGTTAGCAACTATTAAACTAGGACCCATTGGGATGTGGTCACAAAATGCTCTCCATAGCCTATTGCTCAAAAGAGCTAGGAGCATCAACAGGAGGTGGAACTAAGTAGGAGAGACTGGAACATGGTGCTCTAGTTTTTGCATGGTGTTGGTAACCATTTGGGACCAAACCATCAACATTGAAGGCCTCACAGTCTCATGACCTTTTGGGTTCATGAGATCGAAGGTGTTCTTCAAATAGGATTTAGGTGCTTGCTAGTCTCTAGCAACACCAAGACCTAGATACCTCTAAATGAAATCACTAGTTATGGAACGTACTAGATGTGAGTATGTATTTGTTGTTACGAATGTTGAAATGGTTGGGTTGTGTATAAAACTATAATCAACTATCATAAAAGAGATTTAGCTAACTTTGTCAAATACTGTAAGTTGTTGGAGATTCCTATTTTGTTCAATCACTTAGGCTATGCGATGGTTATAGTATGTTACTTGTAACAAATAAAATTTTGTAAAACCATTTGAGCACCATTCTATCAATCTACTCCTAATTTTCCACAGAGAGAAAGTTCCACAAGAAAAGTAGAAATGTAACAAGATTCAATGGACTTGGAAAGAGAAAAAAAATAAAGCATATTGTGTATAATCTCAAATATTTAAGCAAGATAAATCAACACAAGGAAATGCTTCATCATAAGGCTATTCCAATTTAATAACTACAAATCATCCAACCCTTCTAAGCCCAACAAGTAATTTCATAAAGACAATCTTATTATACTACCAAAAATTGTTGCATAAAAAACAAAGAAAGATTTTTTATTTTGGCTAGTTAATAGTTGTCAAAGATTGCATTCAATAGAGTCTTAAAAAATTTGATAATTTCTTGATTGAAATACCAATGTAATATACTTTAAAACAATGATTCTATTTCAATCATCTCGAAATACCAAATATTTTCCTAAAATCTCTATGCTCAAAATAGGAAATTTTTTTAAGACATTAATATTAAAATACTTTTGAGGCTTTTCAATAACATAAGCTCTTATATGGAAAATATTAATAGGAGTCTAATATTGTGAAAAAAGGATAGAGTCATAAAAGCAATATAGGAAAAATCCCAAAATCAAATGCCAAGTACTATACTATCTAAACCATTAGCGAAGCAACTAAAACAAAATGGGAAAAAATGAACTCATAGGATAGAAACAAAGCAGCCAAATTGATTTCTTCGCAAGCCATCCTATAAGTAATCTTCAATTGTCTTTTTTTCCAAATTTTTTTTTTCAATTCTACCTTTGAAGTTCCTTTTATAGTAACCTTAGGATAGTTACAATAATCATGATAGGTTTAGGGTATTACAAATATCTAGGGGCATTAATTCATAGCCACCCTAAAGGTTATAACTTCCAAAGGAAGTTATTAGAAATTTAAGCTATGGTTGCCAAATGTTTTCTTGGTAATTAATATTATGGATATTACCATGGGAGGTTACAAAAAATAGAAAAATATATGCCATAATTGACAAGTGTTCTCTTAGTAATCACAACTCCACAAATATCAAGGAAAACAAGTTTTAGCTTCCATAGAATGTTATAACTTCTCATGTTGAGTGTCAATGCTATAGAAAATAGAGGTATGTCTGCCAAATATTCATTAAACCTCTTTCTTATAAACTTTAGACAAAATATCATATGGAATGAAATTGTTATACCCCTTAGTATCAATGATGTTTGATGAGTGGCGAGGTACCCCTACACTCAACCATATGAATACGAGTGTGTACGTGCAATCCGGTTGAACTCCGCAGACTAAATGCCTTAACGTCACAAAAAACACTTGGGGTTAATTGTTCGTTATCTTCCTAGGCTTGCTTGTATGTGTCATGGTGTATGGTTAAGCAAGTCTGAGGTATGTGATTTTTTTTGGTATTTTTCAGTTTATCTCCTAAGCTATGAGGGAAAGGGTTGATAAACTAAGCTAACTCTAACTAATGTCCTAAGTCTAATTTAACTAGCGTTAGCATTCGTTTCCACTTACTGGACATACCATGAACCATGCAACTGTGGCTACCAAATGCTAATCGTTACTGGGATCACCACACGTAACGCAAGTGCTCTAAGTGGTCATACAGAGGCACCTATTTAGCCTAAGTGTGATAAGCAACCGATTCCTTGGCTAGCCGTATACACCCATGGGTGCTTGTAACCAAGTCATACTTATCACACATTCTAGCCTAGCGATGAGTAGCCAATTCCTTGACCAGCCATACATATTGGACTACCACTGGGATTACCAAGCGCAGATCTTGGAATACGCTACTGGGTTACCAAGCATTCCAATGCTCGTAATCAAGTAGTACTCATGCGTTGTGACGAGCAGCTGATTCCTTGACTAGCCGTACACATCTGTAGATGCTCGTAATCAAGTCATACTCATGCACACTAGGAAAGTAATAAATAACAAAATAAAACCATGTACTGCAAGGTTTATCCAATCAAGTTCTTCTTTATTGTTGTACACAACTTGTGTTCAGGTTACAAAGTTACTCGAATAAAGAGTCATTCACTCTAGGACTCCTACTGCAAGCACATGGAAAATTAATCTAACTCTGGAGTGTTCAAACTACCAGAGCTTTGCTACTTCTAGCCAGGATTGTGAAATGAAGGGAGTTTTGCCTCTTATTTATAGATATGCTGGTAGACTACGATATCGTGTACGCGATATCGTAGGGGATGCGATATTGAGGTGCTATGCATGTCGCGTCTCATCATACCCCCATGACTGAATGAAAACTCATCCTCGAGTTCCTTACAATGATATCAGATAGGTATGGGATTATGGAGGGAGGAACTAATGGAATGACATGTGAATGGGTCTTTATTACAAGATTTGACAAAAAATGGTGTTCATGACAACAAGGGTGAACACCTTATTACAATGACATCAGGCCACACTTGGCAGCTAAGGGAAAAGAGGAGAGAGAATAGAAGTGAAGAAGAGAGAAGAGTCTTGTTGCTGCCAATGCCTAGATTGCATCTTCTGTTATCCTTTTGTAAGTGCATTATCAATCCTACTCCTTGCATAGCTGCTTCAGTGCTGCCCATTCCCAGTGTTTGCTCCAGATCCATTCCGTTGTTGTATGATTACCATATGCATAGACAACACAATCATATATTAACAAGGGTAATTGAATCATGAAGTAAATAATACCTTGCTTCAGTTTTGGTTCATTGGCTAGGTTGTGGTATGGGTGATATGGATCTAACAAGATGTTACTGATGAGTACCAAAGGTGTAGGGGTTAGAAAGAGAAACGAAAAAATTTGAGGCTTAGGAGAAAAATTGTAAAATTAGGCCCTGTACCCTCATGACTAATCGCGAACCTCCGGTAGTGTTAGAATGGAAAAAGAAAAGGAGTAAGAAAGATAGATAAAAAGGGACAACTATGGCATCAATGAAGTGGATGTCAAGATGGCAATGAACAAAAATGAAATTAATTGCAAAATGTTAAGACAAAGAAGTTAACTAATGTTCCAAATAGGAATGTCAGTGGGTCCTCCCCAAATAAGGCTCATGCCATTAATTCCCTAACAATCCCACATGCAAAGAGTCCGTAGGCGCTAGGAATGTCCTTTGGAACAAGAGTTAAAGTCTTAACCGCAAGAATTTACCAAAAAGAAAACAAAGCATCAACCAAAATATATGCTAATGATACAATCGGCAATGAGGTGAACAATGGAGAGAAGGATGGAAAGAAAGAGAAATGTAATGGGATCCCAAGAACAAGGTGGTGTACAGCCCCTTGTGTGACATATAATTAATGTGACTTGGCATATCTCATTCCAACTCAGGCCTCAAACCAACCACTTTTAGTGACTTCACATCAATGCATTTGGGCAAACCATCCACTTGGATAATGAGGATGCATCGTCAAAGAGCCACCACCATTCTGATGAAACAAAGGAGAGAATGGGAAGTGAGAAGGACTTTAGTTAGAGGGAACACTTTAGTTCCATAACCAGTGCTTGTAGCCCAAATTTTTATTCTTTCTAAGGGGTGTGCTTTGAATCCTCACTTTTTCTTTTCTCTTTCTCTCTTTTTTTTTGTGGTTTATGTTTTTATGCATGGGGGCCACACCATGCAAATACTTCTTAATTTTTATTGTCTCAGCTTCTGATTATTGGATTACATCAGAATGGTAAGAAAACTCCAAAAGAAAAAAATCAAGCACCCATGTGAATGACCAACACAAAAGCATCAAGTTCCCTTGAATTCACACCCTTTGTAATCCTTGAGTCCTTCCCTAGTTTGAGAAATGCCTAGTCACCAGTTTGTTAAAGTTCTTATTGCAAGGGAACTCTGCATTTCCAAGCCAAGAGAAGCCATTGATTTGATGGATGGATGGATGAAGTGATCTCATTGCCTGCCATATCAAAAGAACATACCTTAGTATCAACAATGTAACTTAAAGGTAAAAAACAACACTAGCAATCAATATGAAACAGTTCATACCATCGGCCCGAACACTTATTGGGTGATGAACTTACATGGTGGATCACACACACACACACACACAAAATAGAAAAAAGCATAATGATGTTGTATGAAAAAAACAAGAAAATTTAAAGAAATTTGTAAAACAAAAATTAGAAAAGTTAAAGAAATTTGTAAAAAAAAATGTGTAAAACAAAAACGTTGTAAAAAAATGTGTAAAACAAAAACTGAAAAAGAACTGAGGGCCCCATATGGTTACCATAGGTGGCTATCTCCCCCATGACTGAGTTGTAAGGGAG
>MNCI01005122.1:30090-72564 GCA_015680685.1 Gnetum montanum | reverse complement strand
CTTAGAGATTTCCAAGGAAAGATCATAGATCCTAAGGCATGTGTCTACTATGCTTAGCCATGCCCTTACCATTATAATTGGGAAGTCCCCTTCGTTGTTGTTAACATCGATCACTAGAAAATTTGCTGGGTAGGACCAACCACACATAGTGGTAATAGCATCCTCCACCAAACCCAAGGGAATGGTAATAGACTGGTCCACTAGCTCTAGTTGGATGTTGCTCTTCTTAAGTTGGGGCAGGTTCCAGGCGTGGTACATCTTTTGTGAAATTAAGTTGACTCCGGAACCTGAGTCAAGAAGAGCCTGATGTGGTGCATTCCCAGTGATCTATAAATAAATAAAGGGACTCCAAGGGTCAATTAGTTTTTTGGGATGGTGGCCTACCTTGATCCAGTCAGTTACGATATGTGTTAGCATAACCATATGCGTTACACTCCTTTGGACTGAAGGGTTCTCTGAAGTGTTAGTGGTTAGAGGCCTATACATGTACCCACCCACTTGTTGTTGCGAGAGTTTTTCTGGGTTCCTAGTTCTGAAAAATGGTCTCTTTTTTCTACAGTTGTCACCAGAACTAGTATCGGATTGGATATTTACACTCTGAATATTTACAGCTCTCACGGCGTTACGTTGTTGCGGTTGGGTAGGCAATTTCCCTTGCATTGTTGGAACAAGTTGTATGGGAACTACCGGACGAAGAGGTGTGATTGGAGTTAGAGGATGTACGGAATGTGAGATGTCTCCCAGAGGAGAAGGAGTCCTTCTGAAGTACTCCCAAGCTTGGTAGTGATGTTGGGGGGTAGTGTGACCCATACAGCCACCTGGAGAAACTGGCTGCTACACATAATAACTGTAAGGATCAGGCTACTGGTAAGGGTATTGATGTGTTGGCGGTGGTATCCCCCATGACTGTGGGTATTGCCACTGCTGATGTTGTCCAATGGGCTATGGAGGCGTTCCACTTGGATAATATGTCAAGGGTTGGTGGAACTGCCTTGGGTTACCTTGTGGGTAAGGTAACCTTCAGGTTGTTTGCCATTGATTAAGTCTTGGGTTTAGTGCATACACCCCAGACTCCTGTAGATGTGAGATAATTAGGAAACATCCCTTAGGATGATCATAATAGTAGACCTCACATCCACCATCATCGTTTGAATCAGAATTTATAGCCTCATCAGAGCTAGAAATTTTCCCCTTACCCTTGTTATGTGCAGGGTTAAAGTTTCTCCACTTGGTTTTTCCTTTATCACTAATCTACTCTTCCTTAGACTCTTCTACGATTTTTAAGACTATTTCTATTTGTGAGTCTAAGTAATCCCACATTTGGTCTACCTTAGCCAATACCTCTGTTGTTAACTTTTGGATTGGCACGGTTTTCTAGTTCACCAAATCTTCGAGTGGTGACTCATCCTCTTCATCACAGAATTTCACTTCCTTCTTGCAAAGTGAGGGGTCACGGTTGTATTCTTCTACACTTTCTCTCTTCTGTAGCTCACCCTCTTCTTATGCTACTTATTCCAACAAAAATTCAACTTCATGGGCTCTTAGTTGGGAAAGTCTCCCTTGGGCATAAGTCCCAAGAGTTCTTCTTGTTTCATTCCGTAGCCCATCCATGATGTGGCAAAGTTGATCCCACTTAGCATACCCATGGCCCAGGCAACAATGTAGCAGTGTATAGTAATGGGCCATCGCAACATCTAAGGATTCATTAGCTCCTTGTTTCCAGCCTTGGATCTGCTTACTCAAGTTGGACACTCTAGAGTACGTTTGATATTTGTTGTTGAACAATTCAAGCATCGTACTCCACCTTCTGATGGTTTCCGGTTCTAAGGACTGGTACTAGCTGTCTACTTCCTTGATGAGTGTCCTTCGGAACAACTTGAGTTTCTGCCACTCATTATCTATGTTCTGCAAGGCACATGCATCATGGAATACCTGTAAATGATGTTGAGGATCAGCATTGTATCCTCCTTCAAAACATGACATATTATTTATGTCCAAACACTTGATCCGACTGTCCTTTAAGTGCCTTGTGGGGATCCTAACAACCTCTCTAATGTCTAGCATGCTTCAGGTTGTGAGTAGTGGTTCATCATGATCATCTCTGTCATGACATCTATGATGTCTATGTGGTGGTTCCCTACTCTCCCTGCATCCTTTCCCTTGTCCTAACTCCTCTCGACCTTCTTGTCAAGGTATTTCATCTTCCCTTTTACTTTTACTCTCCCCATTATGCTCACGATGGTTGTGCCCAGATGTGGAAGGAGAGTGTGAATGGTGAGATGAAGGAGAAGAAGAAGGGGATCCATCACCATGGCGATGTTTCTTACATTCTCTTCAGCTGCTTCAGCCACAATCATTGTAATGATCTAAGTGTCCGTCCTTAGTGTGAGTAGTTGTTCCTACCGTGAACAGTTGGTGCTCACGGGGATCAGAGGCTGGAATATCTATCATTGATCTTAGGCCCTGATGCCTAACCTCTTCACTATTGTGGGGATGAGGAACATCATTTTCTAAGAAACCCATTGTGAGGGGTTCCTTGTCTCCTATTTCACTAATGACGTGGGGGACTTTTCCCTTCAACAATGAATGTTGGCTCTCCTACCTTTCGTCCCAAATACATTGGGCATTTGTGGGATGATAATCCCTTGTGTCAAAATCATCCAGAATGTATTCCATGAATAGTTCTTGTATGCCAATCTATGCCAAGACACGGAGAAGAATGTTGGGAACTGATCAATGCGGGGGTAACACAATGTTACCTTGCAGATCTCTCCACCGTAGTTGCTCATCTTGATGGAGAACAAAAGTAAATTCAGGGACATACTCATCAGGATGAGTATATGTAACCTTAGATTGTTTAGGACATGGCTGGTCTCAGTTATGCGTGTGATGCTGACTGTCTCCTGTGTTGCCCTTAGGTGAGTTGATTTCATGAGAAGAAGCCATCCTAATGGTGTGTTGTTTACTGTTATTTATGTTCTTAATTAACTAATTAACCCGAAGGTTCGTTAGAGCTCACAATGATGTGAGTGATATCCCTTATGTTCAATTGGTGAAAAAACACTTAGTCCCCAGCAAAGGCGCCAATTATGAGTGGTGAGGTACCCCTACACTCAACCATACGAATACGAGCATGTACGCACTATCCAGTCAAACTCCGCAGACTAAATTCCTTAACGCCACAAGAAACACTTGGGGTTAATCATTTGTTGTCTTCCTAGGCTTGCTTGTATGTGTCACAGTGTATGGTTAAGCAGGTATGAGTATGTGATTTTTTTGGTATTTTTTAGTTTATCTCCTAAGCTATGAGGGAAAGGGTTGAGAAACTAAGCTAACTGTAACTAATGTCCTAAGTCTAATTTAACTAGTGTCAGCATCCGTTCCCACTTACCGGACACACCCTGAACCATGCAACTATGGCTACCAAAAACTAATCATTACTGGGATCACCACACGTAACACAAGAGCTCAAAGTGATTGTACTGAGGCACCTATTTAGCCTAAGTGTGATAAGAAGCTGATTCCTTGGCTAGCTGTACACACCCATGGGCTCGTAACCAAGTCGTTCTTATCACACGTTCTAGCCTAGCGTTGAGTAGCTGATTCCTTGACCAGTCGTACATATTGAACTACCACTGGGATTACCAAGTGCAGATCCTGGAATACGCTACTGGGTTACCAAGTAGTCCAATGCTCATAATCAACTCATACTCATGTGTTGCGACGAGCAGCCGATTCCTTGACTAGCCATACACATCCATAGATGCTCATAATCAAGTCGTACTTGTGCGCACTAGGAAAGAAATAAACAACAACAAAATAAAACCATGTACTACAAGCTTTATCCAATCAATTTTGTCTTTATTGCCGTACAAAACTTGTGTTCAGTTTACAACATTGCTCGAATCAAGAGCTGTTCACTCTAGGACTCCTACTGTGGGCACATGGGAAATTAATCTATCTCTGGAGTGTTCAAACTGCTAGAGCTTCGGTACTTCTAGCCAGGATTGGGAAACAAAGGGAGTGCCACCTCTTATTTACAGATATGGTGGTAGACCACAATATTGCGTACACGCTATCACAGGAGAAGATGCAATATCACGGTGGCCGCGATATCGTGTACGCGATATCACGGCGCTATGCATGTCGCGTCTCATCAATGTTATGCCAAAATTGGATTCTTCTCATAATGGGGTTTTAATTTAAACTTTTTGATAATATTTTATGTGGTTAAATCTCTCTTGGAACCATAATATAGTTGAGAAAATTTAGGAGCATGGCATCAACCTTGCAATCATGCATTGCATTCCACAAGTTCACCAAAAACCAAAGGCATGTATACTACCTTGTGCTTGCTATGCTCACCAATAGAATTATGGACATGATCTCAATAGAGTTGTGTTTATGACCATCATGTGGTAGCCTCTTTGTCTTGCATATCTTCTTTATTGGAAACTTCTCTTGGATCTTTGTGTAATAGATTCTCATGGCTATGTTTCTAGTTATCATGTCCATCTACATCAGCACAACTTAGGGTTAGGATGGCCGTAGTTTCCACCTTTACTTCTTCCACATGTCATAGGTTGTCCATGTGCTAAATATGCAAAGGTAAGGATTTCTATAGATTACTACATTGTGCCTTGATAGTTCTAGAACTACTATAAATACTCGTGTCCATACCTTGTGCTCCCTACGATGCTTTTTTCATAACTTCATTGGTTCAGATGCAATTACCATTGTAAGCAGAATCGGTGAGGGTATGCTATATGGGATAATCGGTTGGCCTATCCATGATGCCCACAACTAGCTAACACATTTCTGTTCATGGATCTAGCTATGTTTTGGGCTACATTTGCCACATTACCTTCTAGAAAAAACAAGGGTTTGATCTTGAAAGTCTATTCCATTAAAGACCATTAGATGCTGATAATTCAAACTAGTAGTAGGTGTCATGGCATGGCCACTATTTTCAGCAACTTTGAGTATTTTGATGGATGCCATCATTAAAAATTTAAAATTATTATTATATTATTATATATTTTTAAAAACAAAGTTGTCATTTTTTAATGTTTATCAATTTCTAGTTAAAATATAATATACCTAGCTTGAACACATCACTCATGTATATCTCTTAATCTCCTCTAGCATTGCTTTGGAATATTATACTTAATACCTTTTACTTGTAGTTCATATTGGGCTAGATTTAAATATGTATTTTAAGAACCAAAGTATCATAACTTTATTATTTTAAAAGCCTTCCAAGAATCATCACTTCTCCATAACCATGATGGAGATGTGATAACCTTTCTTTTACCCCTCCTTAAATTCTTTTTATTTATCAACTAAATGACTAACAAAAAAGACTTTATTGAACATTTTCTTCAAAAATAAAAAAACATTAGAGTAAAACTTCCATCAAACTTAAGGTTTGATGAAATAAAAACCCCATTCCTAGTAAATATTAGGAAACTATACAAGAATAATTTTATATAAGCTATTTTGTGGGTGAGAAATGAATGGTAAAAGTAACTCTCTTTGGGACTTTCATACAATGGACCCTTTTAGATGTAATCTCAATTGTAATGAATGCTTTTCTTTCCTATTATTTCATAGTTGAAGACTCAAATTGATCTTCACTTTTGTTTTCAACAACTATTTCATTTCATTTGCATCCAACTCCTTGACTAATAATTTTTGAGATTCTTCCCAACTAGTTACTTCAATGTCTTGAGACATAAAAGCCTCTCCCCAAGAATCATCTTTAGTAGACTCTCCTTGATATTCAACTTGGGTAGTGCATTCATGGAAGCTACCCCAAACATTGGAATGTGTAAAAAGTCTATGAGTGATAAATCTAAATTCATCTGAAAGTCAAAGTAAGAAAGGGCTTTCACTGGATTCTCCATGGGTAGTTGCTTTACAATAGGCTTTTAATACATGCTCTATAAAACATCCCATAACATATGGGATAAAAGGTGTTCCTATTTCCCTCTTTTCAAGAACCATTTTCTACCTTATATTTAAACACTCTCCTTTCTTTTTACCTAAACTTGAATTGAAAAATGATACATTTCTAACCAATTCTCATCTCTTTATATAATGTAAGATAAATTTGAATTTCCCATCAATTCCACTAATAAACTTGGCCACTTAACCAAATCTCATTTAACTTCCATCATCATACATTTGGCTAATTTAAATTCCACTATTTGGTTGTTGAAATTGATTCACCACTAGGTAGTTATCTAACCATCACTCCCAGTTACACTTATCACAAGTAATGATTACTTGAAATAATCTAAATTTAATTGTTTGAACTAATACATTGAATTAAACACATTTAAAAAAACTAATTTTCTAAGGTATACGTGTTTTATAATATTATATATACACTTACATACGTATAAGATATATATTATGGTTATATATTATATATGATATATGTTACTACTAAACATATACATATATTAAATTGTATATATAATGGTTTACTACATACTACTATATAAACTAAATATTATTATAGTTACCTATATATATCACTATACTCTATACATACATACATACATACATACATAAGTTGTAGGAGATTATCCAAAATAATGTTTTATGTGTAAAATATTATACAAAAACTACAATTCTGTCACATCTAGTGTCAATAACTAGTAAGTATCTTTTGATAACTATTTCTTGATTTGAAATGGACCAGTCCATTTTTTCAAAAATTTCTTTGGCTTCTTCATATTTCATAATAATACAACATCACTAATTTTGAAAATCCTTTTCAAAGACTTTCTACCACAACATCTTTTAACTTGAAAAGAATTCTTTGATAAATTATCTTTAGCTCTATCTATTTTGGCTTCTCTTTTGATGAGTAAATTCATGAAACTTCTATCTTTATTAATTTTCTCACTACACTTTTACATAAAATCTAAGCCCAAACATATAATCTTGTTCATAATTCTAGCAAGTAAACCATAGACTAATTTATAAGCTAACATTCCAATAGCCTTCTTAAATCTGACATGATCAATCCATAATGCAAATTGTAAGTAATCAATACAATTTCTTGGATTTCTATCCATCAACTTCTTAATATAAAAAATAAGATTTTTATTTGTAGATTTAGCTAAGCCATTCCATTGAGGATAATAATTTGAAGAAGAAAATAGAAAGATGGATTTATCTTATGCCCATGTTATAAATTCTTTAAATTAAAAATTTATTTCATTATTGAATACCAAGACTTCTAGTAGACCAAAATAACTTAGAATCTAATATTTCAAGAACTTAATCACATTTGATGTTGAACTTTTACTTAGAGCTTTTTCTTCAAACCATTTGCTAAAGTAATCGATAGCTATGAGAATAATCTTATGTCTTGCTCCAAAAAGAGTAATTGTACTAATAAAATCAAGGGCCCATTGCTGAAATGGTGTATCTGTAATCATCAATTTTAAAGGAGCTCTGGACTTTTTGATTTTTTGTCCATGAACTTGACATTTATAACATCTTTAAATTTTCAAACTAATCTCTCAATACATACTAGGCCAATAAAAACCATAGTAGAGTATACGTTGCATAGTGGACTTAGGAGATTAATAGAATAAATTAAAATTATCATGGAATTGTGCTAAGATAGAACTAATTTGATTATTATGAACACATTCCAACAAGATTTCACTAAAATCCTTTATTATAAGATTCCAGTTTTAACCACAAATGTATTTGCTCTTTTGAAGAAATCTCTCTTTTGACTAGCATCTAAGTTATTTAGAACCTTTCATGTATTAAGAAACTCTAAAATTTCATCATACCAATTTCCCTCATGAATCTTTGTCACACATACTTCATCATTTCTATCCATTCACTCGATTAATCCCATTTCTTTAATAGTTTTTCATATTTCCAATGAAAATCTAAAACTTTGAAGATTTATGAGCCACTTTCCTTTCTTCAATCCAACTTCATTTTGGGCTAAGAATTATTTTACTACAGGCTTTGTTAGCATAATATGAACTAACAAGCTTTTCAAGTAATATTTGAAATGTAGAAGTACCTTCATAACTATGAATGCTTGTTTCTCTAAGTCTGAATAATTTAGATTTGAACCTTTCAACTCATATCCAAAAAATCTGATTAGTTAATCTAGATCCTTATTTCTTTGAGTTAGAATGGTAGCAACTAAATCATTTGAAGCAAAAGCATATAACCAAATCTCTTCTTTAACTTTTAGCTTTACTAAGTCTGGAGCTTCTTGAATGGATTTCTTAATTTCTACTAAAGCTCACATTGATTTTGGCATTTTCTTTACTAGAACATATTTCTTTAACATATGCATCAAAGGTTTAGTAATTTTAGTAAATATTAGGATAAATTTCTTAATGAAATTTATCTTTCCAAACAAAGATGTAAGAGACTTTTCACTTATAGGATGTTCAATATTTTGTACTACTCAAATTTGGGAATTATCTATAGCAATTCCTTCTTGACAAATTATATGGCCTAGTAAACTTCTTGATTTAACCTAAAAGATACATTTCTTAGGATTTAATGAAATATCATACTCACAAAATCTATCAAAAGCTTGTTGAACATGACCATTGTGATCTTCTTTCTTTTCTGGAAAGTTAGTGATATCATCAAAATAAACCATAATGGACTCACCTATTAAACATTTAAATACTAAATCCATTATTCTTTGAAAATTAGCTCTAGCAGTGGACAATCCAAATGGCATTCTTTGGTAAGCAAAACTTCCCCACTTTGTGATAAATGGTATTTTATATCTATCAACCTTATCTACCATGATCTAATTATAGCCTAAAAATCCATCTAAGAAAGAATATCCTTAACATCTTAATATTTTGATTAACACTTTATCAATTCTTGGAAGTTGGTATTTATCTTTTTTTGAAGCTACATTCAAATTTCTAAAAAATACACAAAGCCTAATATCACCATTCTTCTTTCCTATAGGAAAAAGGTTAGCAAGTCATGTCAAATATTGAATTCGATATATAATTCAAGCTTGTAATAAATTCTTGATCTTAGCATCCATAGTTGGCTTAAATGATAGATTAAATTTCCTTTGATTTTATATAACTATCTTACAACTGGCTATCAAAGGGATATGTCATCACCTCTAGTCAAAAATTTTTAAGATCATAAGACCAAGCATAATTTTCCAAATTATATTTCAAGAGTAATAATAAATTTTGATTTGAAAATAAATCTTTCTCCTATGTGACATTTTAAAACTTTTTTATCTAAGTAGATCCAAAATTTACTACAAAAGCTTGATCATCTAAATTTTGTATATCTTCCCTAAGAAGAAAATTTTTGTTAAACTCATGTTCGTAACCAATCACCATTTTGAGAATGAAATTTTTTTAAAACCTTGATGTTGTCTTAGGTATAATTTGACTTTCTAATTCTTGCATATTCCTTAAAAATCTAAGCAATTGATCATCATCTTCAAAATCTTGTAAATGCCTTATGTGCTCTAGTACTAATGAATGATGTTCATTCTTGATCTTTACACATGCATAACTTTCTATCTTTTTCACATTTAATGATGAAGTTGCTTTTGCTAAATCATGTGCAATATAGTTTCCTTTCCTATCTATGTGTTCTACTTTGTAGTAATTAAATTGATCCAACATTTTGCAAAAAAAAATATTTTTAAGGTTGCAAGAATGAGGTTTTTACCAGAAAATTACCTTTAACTTGTTCAAAAATTAATCTTGAGTCCTCTTTTATGATGATTTCCTTGATTCCCCTTTCTAATGTTGTTTTAATTCCAATACACAAAGTTTCAAATTTATCCTTGTTATTTGTACAAGAAAAATATAAATGAATTACCTTGAATATTTTTGGGGAATCATCCTTTACCAGAACTATTCCAACTCTTGCACCTTTCAAGTTATAAGAACCATCCTTTAGCCTTATTGTAGTTTTGAAATCCTAATGATGTAACTCTTTGACAAGGGTTTTCCATCTTATTAGAATTCCTTTTGATCGTTGAACTCTTATACTTTTTTGACATTCTCTTATAAACTAATAAACTTGATAGAAGGGTGATACTTTTATCTTTTTGGTCTTTACTCTACTACTTGGTCCAAACTCAAAAACCTTTTTTTATTCTTCTTCTAATGAATAATCAGTCTTATAATCAATAATTTCTTTGGAACATTTGAAATCTTCCAAATTATCAGTCTGTTTGGTCATGAACTCAAAATAGTATCTAATTTCTATAAAGAAATATTGGTATGCTAGGACTATTAGGCTTATAAACCTAGAGGACAAATCTTTTGTCCTTCTTCTAGCACCAAAAGAACTATTGGTGACTGTTTGCAACTAGACCGCCAACGTTGGGGGCCTCACAGTCTCGTGGCCTTTTGGGGTCATGGGATCAAAGGTGTTTTTCAAATAGGATTTAGATGCTTACTCATCTCTAGCAACACCAAGGTCCAGATACCTCCAAATGAACTCAGTAGTTATGAAACATACTAGACATGATTATGTATTGTTGCGAATGTTGAAATGGTTGGGTTGTGTATATAACTATAGTTTTCTATCATAAAAGAGATTCAGCTAAGTTTGTCAAATACTATGAGTTTTTGGAGATTCCTATTTTGTTCAATCACTTAGTCTATATAATACAAAGTATGAGTCTCTATTTTGGCTAGTTAGTAGTTTTCAAATATTACATTCAACAAAATCTTCAAAAATTTGACAATTTCTTTATTGAAATACCAAGACAATACACTTTTAAAAAATGAAGTTATTTTAGTCATCTCAAAATACTAAAGATTTCTTAGATTCTCTAACCTCAAAATAGGAAATATCATTAAAACATTACTATTAAATTTCTTTTGAGGCTTTTCAACAACATAATCTCTTCTATGGAAAATCTTAATAGGAGTCTAATATTACTCAAAAATAAAAAACAGATCCATAAAAGCAATCTAGGAAAAATCTCAAAATTAAATGCCAAGTACTATCCTATCTAAACCATTAGCTAAGCAACTATAACAAAATGGGAAGAAATGAACTCATAGGATTGAAACATAATAGCCAAATTTATATCTTAGCAAGCCATCTTACAAGAAATCTTCAATTGTCTTTTTTTCAAAATCTCATTTTTCAATTCTACCTTTGAAGGTTCTTTTATAGTGACTGTAGGATAGCTACAATAATCCTGATAGGTTAAGGATATTACAAATATCTAGGGGTATTAATTCATAAACATCCTAGAGGTTATAATATCCAAAAGAAGTTATTAGAAATTTAAGTTCTCGTTGCCAAGAATTTTCTTGGCAATAAATATTATGAAGATTACCATGGAAGATTACAAAAATTAGAAAAATATATACCATATTTGGCAAGTGTCTTCTTAGTAATGAAAACTCCACAAATATTAGGGAAAACAAGTTGTAGCTTCCATAGGAGGTTGTAACTTCTCATGTAGAGTGTTAATGTTATTGAAAATAGAGGTATGTTTGGCAAATGGTCATTAAATGTCTTCCTTATAACCTGTAGACAAAATATCATATGGAATGAAATTATTATACCACTTAGTATCAATGATGTTATGTCAAAACTAGCTTCTTCTCATAATGGGGGTTTTAGTTTTATTTTTAATGTTATTTTATGTGGTCAAAACCCAATTGGAACCATAATACAATTGAGAAACTTTGGGAGCATAGCATTAGCCCTAAAATCATGCATTGCATTCCACAAGTTCATTGAAAACCAAGGCCACATGTACTGCCATGTGCTCACCAATAGAATTATGGATGTGATCCTAATAGAGTTGGGTTTCTTGACCACTACATACCTCTATTTCATGCATACCTTCTTTCTTGGTAGCTACTATTGGATCTTTGTATGATAGAGTCTCATGGCCATGTTTCTGGTCATCATGGCCATCTATGCTGATGCTGCTTAGTGTTAGGATGGTTTCCATTACCACCTCTACTTCTTTCACATGTCATAGGTCATCCATGTTCTCAATATTTAGAGGTAAGGGTTTCTATAGATTCCCAAATTATGCCTTGGTAGTTTTTGAACTACTAGAAATACTCATGTGCCTACATTGAGCTTGTTGAAGTTCTCGTTTCATGATTTCATTGGTTCAAATGCAATTGCCATTGTAGGAAGAATTGGTGAGGGTATGCTATGTGGGATAATCCTTTGGCTTGTCTATGATGTCCATCACTAACTATTTCATTTTTGGCCTTGGATTTGGCCACATTTTAGGTTGCGTTTGCCACATTACCTTCTGGAGAAAATAAGGGTTTGATTTAGAAAGTTGTGTTGTTGGAGACCACTCAATGTTGATAATTCAAATTGGTATCAAGTGTCATGAAATGATTGATGTTTTCAATAACTTTGAGTATTTTGGTGGATGTCATCATTGAAACTTTGGAATTATATTATTATTATTATATATTTTTTTAAAATTAAATTTTTCATAATGTTTATCAATTTTTGGTTAAAATATAATATACCTAGCTTCAACATTTCACTCACATATATCTCTTAATATCCTCTAATGTTGCTTTGGAATATTATCCATAACACCTTTTCCTTGCAATTCATATTAAGCTAGCTTCAAATACATATTTTATGAAATCAAAGTATCATAACTTTATTATTTTAAAATCCTTCCAAGAATAATCACTATTCTATAACCATGGTGGAGATGTGATAACACATTGAAGCATGATGCTCCTCCTGGACACTAGCTTGGAATGCCTTTGGCTCAAAATCTGACTTTATCCCTAAGTCATACATGTGTGAAGGTCTTGCTACTAAATAATGTCATGGAGGAATAGGGACATCTTCCTCACTATTAGAGATAGGAGGAGTAGTAACCTCCTCAAACACCTACCCATCAAAGGAAGGAGGAATCCCATTTTCATCCAATCTCTTATGCAAGTAAGAGAGATTCCTCCCAAGCTTCCCAATGGCTCATGCAAGGGGCTGAAAAAGCTTCTTCAAAGATGAAATGATCTAAGTGATTTTGATCATCTCAACTATTGAGATGTTTCCTTCTTTTTTGTTATTTAAGATTTGGTGTTGGATCCTGCTTCTTCTACATGGGAAGTACTCCTCTTATAAATGTACTCACTAAGGCTTCTCTTGCCTCTAAGAAAAGGAAACTCTAGAATAGGTACACCCCTCTAGAAAATCAATAGACTAATGAATTAGGGGTGCCCAAGGATTCTCTCCTTAGCATAAAGGCTCAAAATGTCTTAACAAAGAGTGTTTCCTAGATCTAGTGGCAACCCTATAAGAAGACAATATAGTACAAAACCCTAGGGTGGAAATAGATAACTATAGCTACCTCTTTTCACCATGATATTATACAAAATAATGAGTGATAAGGTGGAGGCATCACGAGTCATCTTGCTCATCTCAATATGATCCCTATTAAATGAGATATCTTTGCCAAATAAAACATCACAAAATTCATTGTGTCCTATAGGCATTATACCATTTTTTTTAAATATCATGCACTATAGAAATGGTAACCAAGAAGATATTAGTATTGGATATACCCAAAATTTCATTCAACATTTGGGGAGAGACCTCAACAAAAATTACCCTAACAATTAATGTGAATGCCCCAACAACAACATCAAAGGTAACAATATTACAATAGAATTCCCTAATTACCACCTAACGGACAAAAGAATTCATGGAAATGAATGTGGCCCAGTGTAAAAGCTTGAAGTAGTTTAACAATGCTTGTTGTTTATAAATTGGAAAAAAAATGGAATGCTCATAAGCAATAGTAGTGGTTCACGTTGCCTCAAACCTATGTTGGGCACTTGTGCTTCAAAACTAAGATGTGTAAGAAGGCGGAACACTCCTAAAACTTCCTCTTGAATGTTTCTTAGATGGTTCTTTGGACATTCCAATCTTCTTGTAAACCATCTCTAACAAAAATTACTACAAATGATGGAGCCTTAGTTATCTCTATAAATTATATATTAAGGAATACAATAAAAATGGGGGTTTTTTCTTTTATAGTGATTGAAAATGAGGCCTTTGAATAAAAAAGAAGATGTCTTATATGATAGGGAGATGTCATTTTCACATGTTAAAGTTATAGTAGATGCCTTTTACTCATAAAATAGGCCTTGTCCATGATGCTCAGAATATAAGAGAGACATCTTTATTCTTTCGAAGACATCTTTCTAGACACATCTTTCATTTCAGAGAGACAACTTTTGTCAAAACTAGGATGAGGTTTGGGAAAGGTTTTCAATGGACTATATTCTTAATGAAAGCTTAAAAACAAATGAAAAATTACCTCTACCTACCTATCATACTACCAAAAAGTGAGCTTAGGGAGCTAGAGAATGAGTTTCCTCTTTTGATGATTCTCCTCTCAACTGAACTTCTCCAATGTTCAAGCCATGAGATGTCTTGATTCCCTTGGTTCTATTATTTAATTCTCCATTATTTTCTTATTTTTTTGGTATTTTTATTTAACATTCATTGATCCTACATAAAACACTTTCTTGGTGTGCTTTGATAAAACCAAGAAGTCTTGTGATATGACGAGGTACTCATATGATAAGACTTTAGATTGCACTCCCATTGTTCATGCCCAGTCTTATTGCAATAATAACATGTAACTCTCCTATTGTAGAAAAATTGATTAGAATGATCAAATCTTCAAGGAGTTTTTTAATAGATAGGAGATTTTTTTAATGTCATGTCCTTACTCTTTGGAGATTCCTTTAGATGAGATGAAAATTGTGTAGGTTCTTCTTCTTGGGAATAGCATCCAAATCCACTTTTATCTTGTATACTTCTTCCTTGTCCAAGAATCATTCAAAGGGACTCCTTCCTTTTAGCTAGTCTTTCATTCACAAGCTTTACATCTACAAGCTTTTCTTTCATCTACTCACATGACCTAATTAGATCTTTATTCTCAACCTTGAGGTCTAAGATTCCTTTAGTAAGATCAAAAATTGTTAATAAAGAAATTTCTTAATCCTTTTCTTTTACTTACTTCTTCAACTTTATGAAAATATTTTTAAAATTTAAGAGTTCATTACATAATATATCAAACCTCTCATCTTTGTTAAGATCATTTTCTGATGAATCAACTTCATCATCAATGAGGGTCATGCAAATGAGATGAGAATTCTTTGCATCATCCACCACTTCTTCCTCACTCTACTTCCCATCATCTCTACTTATATAGAAGTTGGTCTTCTTTACCCCTTTAGTGGATTTGTTCTTGGATTGTATCTTGAAACTACTAAGACATTCAAAGGCCATGTGGCCTCTTCCACCACACTTCCAACATTCTACAAAAGAAAAATCTAAGTTAGAATTAAAAAAATTCTTACCTCTTTCTCTGCCTTTGGACCGATTGAATCTTTCTTGATATGTTCCTTTATTTCTTCTAATTATTAGTCATTATAGCTTCCTACTGAGAAAGGCAATTTCATCTTCTACCCTCATCATGCTCATTGAGCTCCTTCTCCCTTGAGGAAATCTTCAAGGAAATAGGCATTTCTTGAATAGTTCCTTCACTTATGAGATTCATTTCATAAGTAATGAGAACACTTTGAAGCTCTTCAAATTTTAGACTTCAAAAATCTCTAATTTCTTGCATAGTTATGACCTTAGGTCTAAACTCCAATTGAAGAGTTCTAATCATTTTAATGATCACATCACTTTCTAACAAGCCTTTACCAATACCTCTAATGGCTACAATAATATCATTAGCTCTAGAGAAGTACTCTTTTATCTTTTCACCATATTTCATTTTAAGCTTATCATATTCACTTTGGAAGACTAATAATTATGATTACTTAACATAGAGGTACCTTGATATGTGACTTCTAGAATTTGCCAAATTTCTTTGGTTTTTGTACATCTTACTCCTCTATTAAATTTGGATTTATTTAAAGCATGATATAAACATTTCTTTTCTCTAGAATTGAACATGAACTTATCTTTCTCCTCTTGTGTCCATTTTTTGTAAGGCTTGATGATGTCGATGAAGCTGTTCATAGGTGTAGTGTAGCCTTTAAGGATTGACTCCCACACTTCCAATTCCATGGATTCAAAGAACCCTTGCATTCTAGCTTTCCAATAGGTAGATTCAAATCCATCAAACATGGGTGGCTTTGTGTCAGATGTCCCCTCCATTGTTCACTTTTGATGTTCATGATGACAAAGAAGAGTACCAAGCTTCAATACTACTTGTCAATCATTGAACTTAGAAGGAGGGGATGAATAAGTTTCTCTAATTAAAAATTTTTGAGACAAAGCACACACACCAAATTGGGCAGTCCACACTTGGAGGGTAGATCTCAAGCACATCTCTAGATTTTGTTACTCTCAAATATGGTTTGAAGGGTCCATAGCCTATATATTCTTCAAGCCCCACGTTGGAGTGTTATGCTACAACACCAACCACTCAACCCACAAGGCCCCATTAGGCTTAGAATGTGGTTTCCAAGCTTCCACAACTTTTACAATCTTGGGCTTTGCTCCATAGTGTTGTGTCACAACACCAATCACTCAATCGCACATGATTCCAATAAGCTCAAGTAAGATTCCTTCCCATAAGAAACACATCAACCCTACAAGAAGAAAAAATAAGAAACTATTACAACGGATAAATGCAACTTAGTTTGTTGATCCTTGCACTTTGAGGTATAGAACAGTTTACAATGAAAAAATGATGATATAATGAAGAGCAACAGAGATCACAATGATTGAAAAAATGATTGTACAATGATTACACATAAACTTGCAAATTTCCCAATGCATATGATGTCTTCTTATAGCTTTCATGTTTTCAAATCCATCTTGGAGCTCATGCAATGACTAGCCAATGGTCTAATGGTCATGGAAGATGCTTTCTTCATGCCTAAGATGTCTTTCTATATTTTCCCTCTCTTCTAAAAAGATGTATTTTTCTAGAAAGATGTCTTTTTGAAATCTTTATTAATGGAAGATATCTTTGTCTAATGGAATATGTCTTTCTGAAACTGGCCTACATTCTATGAAAATGTGTTTGCCTAATGGAAGATGTCTTTGCCTAAGGAAAGACATATACTATTTCTTGAAGATGTCTTTGCCTATGCATCCTTCAATTCTGCTAAGATGTCTACTATTTCATAGAGACGTCTTTCTTCAACCTTCCTTTGCATGATGAATTCATTGTTCCTTGTTCACAACTGTAATCTTCTATAAACCTTCTTATCTCAATCTAAGTTCTTATCTTGCAAGCACAACAATCACACACACACACACACACACAACCTTGTCTTCCATTTTTTTTAACATTTTGACATACCAAAAGGTCCACAATTGACCTCTCAGCCAAAACAAAATAACTTGTATGAAAAATTCATCTTCATTTAATAAGAACAATGTTAACTCAAAGAACAAAAATATGGTTGATGATAAAGATTCTTTATGTAAGGTTTAGATTGTGTAGTGATGTAATGGTAATGCAAAATATGTCCCTTGGTATTTTATAAATGTTGGTCTTTTATAACATATTTTTATAGTTATCATGAATTCTTTTACTATTAAAGCATGGATGCTAAACTTTATTAATGAAAGAAAACATGTAGACTTGACTTAGCCCACAAGAATTAAGACTAAGAAAATATTATTATTATGACTTATATGAAATTTATTGAGCAAATAGAGTTGATGGTATTATCCTATTTGAAACTAAATATGAATTAAAATTTAAAATTTTATTATGTCTATAAACCCTTTGGATCTATTACACAATTGAAATATACATGTTATGAGTTTTGGAACATCCTTAAGAAAATTAATAACTGTTCTTGGTAATATTTAGAACAAATCAATCAAATTTTCAATTTTAATATTCCATCTATGTCTAATGTGAGCCAATACAAGATATTGTAATAAAATGTAGTACTCGTTGTTAATGCTATTTTTATTGCACATTTGGCATATTTATTCTTTACAAGAAATTTTGAGCCTTCCATCAATTTCAACTTTCACATGATAAGGTCCATTTTTATTATACTATTTGTGTATTGTAAAAGATAATGAATAACAACAAGTAAATAATTTTCCTTTTCCTTTACTAATATATTCATCATTGTTTGCCTTTATTAACATGTTCATCATTATTATCATAGTCTGTTTAATTTTACATGCAGTAAAGTAGCTTTTTCCATATGCTTGAAACTTAAAAAGTATGGCAACCAAAATCCTTTATTAGAAAATGAAAAGTTAATGATCACTCTTAAAATGATCCAAATGTTATTAATTATTCTACCTCAAAAATAAGGTTTTCAAATGAGCTAAAGAGAAATAACCTATCTTTTTTGGTCCTAAACTTAAAGCTTCTATTCTTCCTTTCATAAAAGAAAAATACATCTCTTTTATAAAAGAAAAGAAAAGACATTGAAGTAATCTTATTTGTTTTCTTGAACTGTTAAATGTGTTTACTTGTTAAACATGCTTTTTTTTTGTACTACTCTTTAAGAACTTTCCTTAGGGATTCAATTGCTATTTTCATTCTTTAGAAGTTGAATGGTTGACCATTACATAAGTTGAAGGGTTTGCTATTACAAAAGTTGAAGGGTAAGTCATTATAGAAGTTGAAGGGTTAGCTATTACAGAAGTTGAAGGTTCGGTCATTATAGAAGTTGAAGGGTCAACCATTATAGAAGTTTCTTCATATTAGGGTTTAGTTACTATTTTTCATTGATGTATTTACCTATTTAAAGGTCATCATTAGTTGAATAAAAATGTGCAATTTAGTTGCCTCTGTTTGCCCTTGTTTTGTTTTGTTTCATTTTTTCTTTTCTTATCTAAGGATAGTAGTGCACAAGCTAGCACTGCACAACCTTAGAGGATGAAAGTTGTATTGGAGCTCAGTTTAGAAGGCTAGAGAGAAAGCCTAGTTCAAGAGGCTCGAGAAAAAAGCATAGTAGTGCACCTAATTTAGGAGGCTCAAGAGAAGATCACAGTAGTGCATAAATGGCATTTGAAAATTTTGTGTAGCCTACCATCTCACATTCTGATGGTCACTATGACCATTGGAGCATGTTGATGGAAAATTTCTTGAAGTTTAAGGAGTATTGGCAAGATGTTGAAGATGGTGTAGTAGCACCTACAGCTAAAAGTACACTCATAAATGAATAAAGAAAGGAGCTAGAGGGACTAAAGATAAAATATTTGAAGGTAAAGAAAGAAATTGATCATTCTATCCTAGAGACTATTCTTAGCAAAGAAAATTCCAAGGATATTTGGGATTCTACAAAGAAGAAATATCAAAGGTCTTTGAGAGTAAAGTATGCATAGCGTCAATCCTTGAGAAGATATTTTGAGACTCTATAGATGAAATATGGGGAGTCTATTACTAACTATTGTGTGAGAACAATGTGGATAGCTAATAACATGCAATTTCATGGTGAGAAGATGGAGGATGTGATTATTGTTAAGAAGATATTGCATTCCCAATCCCCCAAGTTTAATTATGCTATTTGTTCAATTGAAGAATCCAAAGATGTTGATGCACTTTCCCTTGATGAACTTCAAAGTTCTTTGTTAGTCCATGAATAGAAGATGAGTCGAAATTCAACTTTTGAAGAGCAAGCTTTGAAGGCTTCTACTTTTACTTATTCATGAAGAGGAAGAGGTAGACGTAGACGTAAACGTAGAGGAGATCGAGGCAATAGAGATGGCAATGGACATTTCAAAAGGGATGATGATAAATTTCAAGGCAAAGGTAGAGGAAAAGTTTACAAATCTAAGTTGGAATGTTGTAGATGTCATAAATATAGATACTATCATTCCAAATTCACACTAAACTAGCCAATGACAAAGGAGAGAAATCAAATTTTGTAGAAGATAAGGAGTTTGAGACTCTGTTGATGGTAGTTCAAGCCAACTGAGAGTCTTAGTAAGATGTATGGTATGTGGATACTAGCTACAGCAACCATATGTGTGGATGTAAGTATTCTTTTTCTTACTTAGATAAAAGTTTTCATTTCGCAAAGCAAAGTGATTTTTAAATTTTTCCATGTTTAACAAGCTAAAGTTAATGCAATCCTGTCATTTACCATCCTTCTTTGGTACAATTACAAGTCAGCTAACCCACTCACTATCTATGATTGGATAGATAAACCCTTCCTTGAAGAGTTGCTCTATTTCCTCCTTAATGATTTGCTTCAGTTTGGGGTTTAGCTACCTTTGTGACTGCCTTCTAGGCTTCATGGCCAGGTTCATGTAAATGTGGTGCTATCATATCCTTGGATTGATTCCTATTAGTTCTGGATATGGTCAATCAAAGGTTGTTGACCATTTATTCATCACTTCCAACAACGTTTTTTTTGTTTAGAAGTAAGTTTGGCATTAATGATGACTAGTTTACCATTCTTTAAAAATGCATACTCCATTTGGACTGGTAAAGCTTTTAGTTCTAAGGGCTCATGCTTAAAGTGATTAGGGATATTCAACTCTCTCCAATAGTTATCATAATTTTCATTAGAGAGTTGGGAATGGACTTGTTTAATTTTGTCCATTCCTTCTACATATGTACAAGTTAAACTCTCAATTGGTTCCATCCATATTGTGCTACTATCTAAATCAGCTATCAACCACTGGGTGTCCTTTTGCTTTGTGATTGTTGCATATAGACACTATTGAATATTAACTTCTTACACACATTGATTGCATGCCTTAACATATGTGTTTTTAATGGACCAAATCTTTTGCATGCAATTGCACCCATTATCACTGTACATAATTCATGGAATATGCATCTTCTCAAATTATTGTAATTCATTCTCCTTAGATATTTCAAGAGATAGATCCCTTATACCCATTCATGCATCAACTATGCTTAACCAAGCCCTTCCTTGATGATGGGAAAGTCAGTTTTGTAGTTGTCCACCTTGATTACCAAAAAATCAGTAGGATAGGACCACCTGAAAATTGTGGTTACAATGTCCTGTACTAATCAAAAAAAGGACTATAATCAACTAATCTACTAATTCTAAATATATGTTTCTCTTCTTAAGAGGTGCTAGGTTTTAGGCTTTGGACACATGATGGGAGATGATTTTAACTCCAGAACTAGAGTCAGAAAGAGCCTTGCATGGCTCTTGTCTAGCAATCTGTAGAAAGATAAGTGGACTTTCTAGATTATATCCTTTTGAAGGAAGGTTTACAAACTTGATCCAGTCAGAAATAGCATGAGTTAGCATCATATTATAGATCCTAGATAACACTTGGTCTGAAGGGTGCTCAAAGGTATTTGATGTAGAGGATGAGGGTACTAGAGAGGCAAGGTGATTAACTAGAGTAGATTGTGAGGGCTGGAGAGGACTGCTAGGCTGGAAGAAAGGTCATTTCCTTAATCAATTATCTAGACCACTTGGTTGAAAAATTTGTTGTGAGTGTACAACCCTTGTAGCATTTCGTTGCTGTGGCTATGGAGGAATTTCAACTTACATGGATGGAGCAGGAGGTAGCTGAGTTAAAGGTGGAGTTGTAGGTGTAAAGGGATGTGGAGGATGATAAGGATATTGATATTGGTTTTCCACTCAAGTAGATGGTGAATGTGTTTAGTGGTACTTTGGAGGACAATAGTGATGATGGAATGATGCATGACTTTTTGAACTTCTAGGTGAAATGACTTGCTAAACAAAGTAACTGTATAAATTTGGTTGCCTATAAGGGTACTACTACCTCGGTGGTGGCATTACCCATGATTGTGGTTGGTACCACTATTGGTACTATTCATAAGGTTTTGGAGGAGCTCCACTTGGGTAGTAAGCTTATTTTTGCTAGTGGAACTGTCTTGGACTACCTTGAGAATAAGGAAATTGTCTTGGAGCTTGCCTACATGCTAGGAAATGGTTCAATGCATACACTCCAAAATCTTGTAAGTGTGAAAACATAGGGCAGCATCCCTTTGGATGTTCATATGGATAGATTTCACATTCAGTTTCATCATTAGAGTCAAACTCCACAACTTCCTCTACTGCAACAGCTTTTTCCTTACCTCTTTTATAGGCATGTTCAACTTCTTTTTGTCATCTATGATTATGGTCACTATTTTTCTCTTTGGATTCTTCAACAATTTTTAAAGTGATTTAAAAATTTTATTGTTAACCTTGGCTAAAATGTTACAAATAGATTTTTGGATATGCTATATTTTTTTGTTCACCACTTCATCAAGTGGCGAATCCTCCTCATCACAAAATCAGACCTCTTGTTTTCTGATGGATGGATCCCTATTATAGTCTTCAAAAATCTTCCTTTTTTGTATTTCACCTTCTTTTTTTACTACCTACTCAATTAGCCTTTGTATCTAATGAGCTCTCATTTCAGACAACCTCCCTTGGGCATACACCCCAAGTGTTCTTCTTGTTTCTTGCTTGAGCCCATCTAGGATGTGAAGAAGTTGTTCTCTCTTAGAGTAACCATGGCTAGGAAGTCCATGTATAAGTGAATAATATCATCCCATGACATCATCCAAGGATTTATGTGTTCCTTGTTTCTAGCCTTGGATTTTCATTCTTAGATTAGACACTCTAGAGTACATTTGATATTTTTCATTGAATAGTTCTAACATGGTATTCCATCCTTGGATAGATTTTAGTTCTAAGGACTAGTACCAAGTTTTGGCTTCCTTAATGAGTATCCGTGGGAAAATCTTGAGTTTCTACCACTTATTCTTAATGTTTTGTAAGGCACAGGCATCTTGAAAAGCTTACAAATGTGTCTATGGATCAAAGTTGTATCCCCCTCAAGTCTTACGATATTGTTCATATCTAGGTGCTTGATTCACCATCCTTCATATGTCTAGTTGAAATTCCTACTACCTTTGCAATGTTAAGCATACTTTGAGTTGGTAGTAAAGGTTCATCATCATCGCTGCATTGATGATGTTAATGATGGCTTTAGCCACCCTTTCGATTTTGGTGGCCTTCATAGTCATTATGACTTCATTGATCACATTCATCATGGTTGTTTCAATGGTGGCTTCTCTGAGAACTGTAAAATGAAGAGGAATGTCTATAATTGGATGAAGTGGATGAAGAGGAAGGTGACCTACCACCACCAATATGGTGTCTGCCATCACTCTTATGCTTTTTATGATCTCCATCATTAGATCCCTTGTTATTTCGATGTTCACTCAAGTTCCTACCTTGGCTATCACTCCTTCTTGAATCTAATTTATGAATAGTTTATTGTAGGGTCAATTTCATAACCCTCACAATCATTAGCAATTTTTGGAGAATCTTCATGTTGAGAACCTTCGAAAGGAGGGTCCTCATTGTCTTCTTAATCTAGTAGGAACAAGGGGTTAGTGTAATGTTTTCCCTTTGTGGCTTCATGGAGTCTCGCTTGATGTTTGTCTCATTTATGTTGTGTTTTAATGGGATGATAGTTTTGAGTGTCATATCCATCAAAAACATACTCTTCATGAAGATCTACTATGTCCAACTTCTTAACAATTTTAATTAGCATTCCTAGCATAGATATATTGAGGGCAAAGCAATGTTACCCTCCATATCATGCCACATCATTTGTTTATTCTAATGTAGGATGAAGGTAAAATTTGGTACAAACTCATCTGGACTTTTAGGTTCATACAACAATATTAATGGTATTCACTTAGACCTAAATAGCACACATTCCATAAACAAAGTTCCTAGAAATAGCGCCAATGATGAGTGCTAAGGTACCCCTATGCCCAACCATATGAATCACAAAGCGTTCACATGCGACTCAATTAAATTCCATGGACTTTATCATTTCCAGTGCACTAGCTCGTTAAGAAGTGAATCTAGCCTTAAGGTCCATCATTATCCTCCCAATTACACTTGTGATGCATGTTGGTATGGTTAAGTGTAATTGAGGCATCCAATTTTTATCATTTTATGTTTTATGTTTTTGGTGCTCAAAATGTAGGTAAAAGAAATTTGATTAACTATTATAAACTAATTAACTAACTATTATTATGCTAATCTTAACATAAGTATCCATTCCCACTTTTCATACACATCCTGAACCCACGTATCCACTGTTGGGTGACCAAACGTTACACTATTGGGCATACCAAGCAATAACGTTGCTAGGATTACCAAGTGAATATGTGTTATGCTCGAAGTGGTCATACTTATGTATTTAATCTATCTTGCTTAATAACCTCATTAATTCAATTGCTAGGAAACAGTTGTGAAATAATTGAGAAATATTTCAGAATAATTAAAAAATAAGTGAAAACATTGAATGCATAAATAGAAGAGCTAATCTATCCAAAGTGCTACAAGGTTTATCAGAAAGCTTATCTTTATTGCTGCACACACTGTTGTGCTTAGGAACAACAATGCTTATTTTTTACTCTATTTTTTTGCTTTTTTATGAGGTGAACTCTTATTGGGTTTAGCTTACTACTGAATGCTAGCTGCAAGGTGTGGGCCATCAAGTGGATGGGCTTGTCTTTGATGCAACTACATCACGTCTATAAGATAGGTGTTTCCTCCCCAAGATGAGTTACATTACATTTGCTTGGGCCTTGACTAGCCAACAAAGGCTTCTCATGGGATGAGTTGTGTTACATCTACTTTGGGTTCTATGGTAAACATGAAGAGAATGCCATATGTGTCATAGTGTGTATGCATCAGAGGGATGTGCAATCATGAGTATGCGGGGGATGAGAGGATATTAGGATGAAGGAGTGGATGTGCATAGACTATAATTGGATGAGGGGGATGTGCACTCTTGAGTGGCTTAACTAGTCCAACCATGCACATCAAAGCAATGTGGTGACTTGCTGCTATGATGAGATGCATCTTTGCATGACTACCTTTAGGGCTTCATCCTACAAACACAACTCTGAGAAGATACGAAAACCACAAAACATGAAATGCAAGTGCAAATGCTAGATGTGAAGATGCTGTAAGTGATAGAATGAAGATGCTGAAGATGTGATAAATTTTGTGATAGTTGCAAGTACTTAGGAAGCTAGTGAAAGTGCTAGGGTGATGATGTTTTGAGTGCTCCAAATGTTGCACTAATGGTAGGTTCTCCAAAAGATTAGCAAAATGGTGGGAGGTGATGATGCTAGAAATGCATGAACCTAGTTTAAGCTCCTAGCAACATGAGGTGCTAGTTTATAGTCCTAGAAACTATTGTGTGCTAGTTTAACATGGTAGTAGATGAGTTATTATGCTAGTTTAACATTATGTCTCAAGGATAATCCATGCTAGTTTATAGTGATAGTGGACTACTATGCCAGTTTATAGTCATAGTGGACTATCTATGCTAGTTTTTAGCATAGTGGATTACTTGTGCCAATTTTTTTGCATCATGGCAGATGAGTGCTTACCTCGCTTGTGTGAGGTGCAATGCTGCATGCATAGTCGTGCTATGTGCCTAAAAGATCCTACAAAAAATCAACTAGAAAAACAACATCAAGTAGCATCTATTGTAAATAAAGTTAAAATGCATGAATGAAAGAAAAAGAATCAAAAACTTGATAGTTTTAGGCCATTCTAAGCCATGGGCTAGTTTAAGGCCTTTTCAAGCCATGTGCATTTGTAGTTTTATGTTTTTTTTAGTTTTATTTGTTTTATATGTTTTTCAAATGCAATGCTTAAGCTAAGTGGATGGATGCATAAACAAAGTGAAGCAATGTGTAAACTAGGCAAGCAGGTGAAATGTAAATACATGAACAAATGCAACACAAGAAAAAAAAATGCATGGCCCATGAAGAATAGGGGTAAGTAGGTGCTTAGCTTGTTTTTGGCCAAGGGAAATTATTGGTCACATAGTTACTTCATAACCAGGCATGGATTAGGAGGTGTGCAAGGCTTGGGATTTTCTAGGAGGCTATTGGCTTGAACTACTTATTCAGGTGTGTTAGCCTTAGGTGTTGCATTGGTTGTTGTAGGTGTACCACCAAGAAACTCCACCTCCTACACTTGTTCCATGTCTATGTTGTGGGTAGCTAAAAGGAGGATGTTATCACCATGGATGATAACTTGACCACCTTCATATGGAAGGTTGATTTCTTGATGGATGGGAGAGGAGATGGCTTGTAGTTGGGCTAGCCAAGGCTTGCCCAAGATCACGTTGAAGCTTGGCATCTCATCTATGATAGTGAAATCTACATTTTTGGGGAATTACTCTCCTTCCACAAAGGCTAAGTTAATTGTACCCATGATGGTGATGCATGATCCGTTGAAGGATTTTAGACATGTGGTTTTGGCTGGCTTGATTTCATCTACTAGGACTAAATTGTCAATGATGGAGTATAGGACTACATTTGTGGTTGCACGATCATTGACATGCACTCTGTAGATGATGCACTACCCAACATGTATGTTAATGGATAGTGGAGCTATAGTGACCTCCCCTCATTCAAGGTTAACCTTGAGTACATTGTCATGAAATGCTATGGATGTTGAACTTGATTCCTATGGTGCAGGGGGAAACATCATTACATGGATGGTATTCTCTTTTGTAGAGATGTCCTCCATAATAGGAATGAAGGCCAACATTCGAGCCAATTCTTGGTGGTGAGTAGATGAGGTCATGACCAATTCATACAAGCTCAACATTATGTTTCACCTAGGTTAGAGTAGCTATGAAGTCCTTGTCATTGACTATTGTGTTGGCCTCGACTTCCTCCATGTGGCTTGAAAGATGGATCTCTTGTGGAGGGGACTTGGGCTTGGGTTGCTTGGCCTTCTTGGGGGCAAGGAGCTCGATGTTCAATTTTTTCTTGTTGGTTATGGCCTTTGCTTTGGCCATGGGCGTTGTGAGGCACTCATTCATCCTCTTGTGTTGCCATTTGGTAGGCCTACCCAAGTTACTAGTGGGGTTGGCCCTTGAAGGAGGAGGGACTAAGACATTGTCCACTATTGGGCTTCAGGTAAGTAAGGGGCCATCACATTGTGATACCCTTATGACAAAAGATGGTTTAGGAGTTGTTGCAAGGCCAACTTGTTGAGGCACCTTGATGAGGAAAGGTTGCTTAGTGGTTGTTGCTACTACATCATGTTAGTTTAATGTCTTAGCGGACGATTGGTTTGGTTGCTAGTTTAATGTCTTAGTGGACAATTGCTATGGGACCTTGACTACAAAGGGTGTTGTGGGTGCTCGAGGTGGCACTTTGATAATAAATGAAGGCCTCTTACTTATGGAGGCTAAGGGGATCCTTGCCTTTTTAAGAGGCATGTAGATCACAAAAGGTTGTTGCATAGGTTTAGAGTTGCCACCTAAGATGATGGAGTTTATGACATAGGTGACATCGTCTACATTAGATTGGCTTGCTATGTCAAGCACTAGTTGGCCCCGTTCTATCATTCTTTGCAAGTCATCCTACAAAGCATGACAGTTGTTTGTATTGTGACCAGGCATCTAGTGGTAATGATAGTATTGGTCCAGTTGGAAATGTTGTGGGACCAAGGGCTTGTTCGGTACTATTGAGGTGGGGTTTTTAGTAGTTCATAGTACCTATCATGTTTTTTTGGGTAATTTCTGATACTCATTTGTGTTGGATTTTTCCAACTTTCAAGAGTTTCCCTAATAGTTTAGAGGGTTCCATTAGTAGCGATGTATACTTTGAGTGATCCTTGTGCTCAAAGTTAGGCCTTGGGGTGGCCCCTATTAATGTAGGTGAGTTGGTGCCAGAGTTGGTGGCTTTGTGAGCTAGGGCCTTAGGTTGCTTAGCCATTAGGCCCTAGTTGGTTGCTTTTGTGCTTATGGCCACTATTTCCACTGTTGTGTTTTGCTTACACACATGTTGGTTTCTCTAGGCCATGTAGATAGGGTCATTACTAGCTTGCTCTATGTCCTTTATTTGGGCAAAGGATTGGTTGAGGAACTTTGGGGCCAAGTAATATAGTTTGGACTTGATGAACTCATTTACTACACCCTTGAAGATGGCTAGTAGGTATGTCTCTGCTAGGGATTCACAAATTTCACTCAATGCAGCCTTCCAACACTAGAGGAATTTTGGCATAGGCTTTAGTGATCTCTACTTAACCTACATGAGCTAGTTGATGGTTGCTTTAGGCTTTAGGTTGTACCTTAAGCATGTCACAAACTGGCTTATGAGATCCTCCAAAGAAGATATTGAGGCATTGGGTAGTGCATGATACCAATTTAAGGCCTTGCCAATGAGTGACATAGGGAACACATACATGATGGCATGTGGCCAAGCTTGAAGGAGTAGGCACTTTGATTGAAATATGACCAAGTGTGTGTTGGTATCCCCTTTACCATTGTACATGGTGAGTTGAGGCAACTAGAACCTAGTTGGAAGAGTCAAGGGTGGGACTATAGGAATTATGGTGTTGTCCTGGTAGAAGTCCATCACCTTGATGGTTTTGCAGGAGGTAACTTTGAGTTGGTTGATCTTCTCTATGAAAATTTGGATTAGCAAGAATGCTTGATCCAAGATTGGGGATGTGCTAGCTAGTTGCATTGGTTGGGCTTGTGTTGGTTGTATGGCATAGGGTCAGATTGTTGGTTGTAGAGTTTGCTAGTTTAATGTCATAGCAGATGGTCATTGGAAATTTAACAGCATAGGGGACAAGTATAGTTGATGCATTAGTTGAGTGATGGATGTAGTGACTGAGGTAGGCCACACACAAGTGGGTTGGATGGACATCATGGGCACTGTTGAGACAAGTGGGATGTAGGATTCTTGAGTTGTTTGGGGCTGGGAGGTGGCCCATACATGAGCATAGGGTTGGGAAAATGTAATGGTTGCTTGTAAGGAACATTGAATTGGCATGATTACCATCTTAGAGGGGATGGGTGAACTGTAATGAGGAGGGGCCATACTAGGGAGCATTTGTTGGAAGATGGTGTAGAGGATGCTCTTGTATTTGGAGTAGGCCTCAAACTCATATTCTTCCTCATGTGAGGCTTATTTGTAGGTTTTCCCTACATTAGGCTTGTTTGCATGGATGAGTTGGGATAACAGATGGTGATATGACTTTACAAGTGGGATTATGTTGAACAAGGAGGGGTTGCATTCTTATCTGTCCTAGTGGACTTGTTCGTAATCTTGTTTTGCCTCCAAGTCAAGGCAATCCACTGGTAATCTTGCTTGGATTTTGGCACAAAAAAATTGTATTTTTCATGGCTTAGTGTGACACGCTTTGGATGGATTATGATGTAAAATGTGTTAGACACTAACGTGGAAGGTTGATCTAGATTCATGTTCATAGATCAGCTTGTGAGAGTTGCTATTTGCAAAAAATGGCTAACTCTAAAAGCTGCAAAAAAAATGACTAAGTCTTCTAGTAGTAGAAAAATGGCTAAGTATAGAAATTGCAAAAAATTAACTAAGTATAAAACTATAGAAAATTTGGCTAAGTATGAAACTACAAAAATTTAGCTAAGTATGAAAATGAAAAAATAAAAATAAAAAATGCTAAGTTTGAAAATGCAAAGAAAAATGCTATGTATGGAAATGAAAAAAGAAATGCTAACTATGAAAGCAACTGAAAATGGCTAACTCTAGTGCTATGCTTTCTATGCTGGAGCTGGCTATGCTCTCTTGCTGAGAGCCAACTACGCTATCTAGAGAATCTAGAATTTTGATTAAGTGCCAAATATATGCTTTGGCTTCTATCCTATGGGGTTCTAGGGAAATCAATGAAAAGGTCCAATCTACACCAATTAGTGGTGGAGAGAGCATGCAAGACAAGAATAAGAAAATGTAGAAAGAAATGGCAAGGCCCTCCTTCTAGTGCCAAAAAACTGTAACAACTGAAAACATCAAGGGTTGGAATCATTGAGAGGTCAAAAGATGCATAGCCTTAACCCTACCTTTGCATGAGGGCCTTGTTAGAAATAGAGACGAAGCATCCTAAATGGTCTTGTCAATCAAATATGGACTTTGCTGGTTGCAACTAGGGTGGTGGATGCAATTGGCAGGTGGCATGATTAGCTAAAATGCAAATGCAAACAATACATAGTACAACATGATGATGCATGAAAAAGTGTAGAAAGATGTAAGAAAAATGCAAGAAATGCTAGAAATAGGAGAGTGAAATGGAACACCACCCCAAATGGAAGCGTAGTTAACTCAAAAAAGGTCTGAGAAGGTACATAGTGTACAATAGGTGTAGTGGGAGCATAGTCATAGGCTTAGTAGTGTCCAGCTGTCAAGTCTAGCACTCTTCATGATGAACCATGCTTGCTAACTTGGCTGCCATCGTGTACAATGTGGTGTTCTATAGGGTTGCAACATGAATGCAATGGACCATGATGTGAAACTCTACCTCTTTGCTAGTGCATTTGGGTCTCGTTCACCCAAAGATGTTCAGTGCCAAATGCCAAATGCCAAGTGGTAAAAATGCTCACTTCCAAGGAATGCCAACCTCTTGGGAATTCCCACCATTTGAGAATGCCAACTACTTGTGAATGCCAATCATTTGAGAATTCCATCCACTTGCGATTGCCAATCATTTCAGAATGCCATCCACCTACGAATGCCAATTGTTTGAGAACACCAATTACCTAGGAATGTTAACCATATTGGAATGCCAACCACCTAGGAATGCCAACCATATGGGAATGCCAACCAGATGGGAATACCAACTACCTAGGAATGCCAACCACCTGGGAATGCCAACCATCTAGGAATGCCAACCACTTGGGAATGCCAACTACCTAGGAATGCCAACTATTGAGTTGGGGGTCTAGGGGTATTTATAAGGCTAGGGTTAGCATAAAACATGGATCTAGCACCATGTGGTAGTGTTGTAGGTGGGACTATGAGAAAATTCCAAAAAAATTTCTAAGTCCAGAGGTAACTAGAAAAGTTCAAAATTTTTTGAACTCTGGCTGGTATGCTCACTTGATGTTACACATGGGACACATAACTTAGTAGTTAGAAAAAAATTAGCAAAACTAGTTGTTGGAGCTAACTACACTCAACACTTAGAAAAATTTGGGCAAACTGCCATTGTTTTGACACTTAGCTAAATTTGTAGTTGAGATGTCAAGACCTAAAAATTTGTGGTGTTTCAGTATGTGTGTGAAGGGCCTATAGCTAAACAATGGTGTGAAGGAATAGGAGCATCCTCGTTTTTAGAGATGGGAGGAGTAGTGACCTTCTCAAATATCTACCCATTAAAGGAAGGAAAAATGCCAACCTCATCTAAGCTCTTACACAAGTAAGAGAGGTTCCTCTCAAGCTTTCCAATAGCTCAAGCAATGGGTTTAAACAATGTCTTTAAAGAGGAAGTAATTTGATCTTTGGAGAATTTTGATCTTCTCAATTATGATGATGCCTCCTTATTTTGTTTTGATGATTTGGTGCTAGGTATTGCTACTATTATGTGAGAAGAACTCCTCTTCTTCGCATACTCATTGAGACTCTACTTACCTTTAAACAAAGAAAAATCTAGAATAGGTACACCCTTTTGATAGATCACCATACTAATGATGTAACGATGCTCAAGGATTTTCTTCCTAGCATAGAGACTTAGAATTTCTTGGCAAAGAGAGTGCTCTAGATCTAATGGTAATCTTGTAAGCAAAAAATATAGTACATAGCCCTAGGCTAGTAGTAGATAACTATAATTGCCTCCCTTTACCATTATATTACATAAAATAATATGTGAAAAGATAGAGGCATCTAGAGTCATCTTCCTTTGCTCTATGTAACCTTAATCAAAAGACATATCTTTCCTAAATAATGCATCACAAAATTCATCATGAGCTACGAGCATAATACCATTTGTATAAATGTCATGCATACACTCTATAGTAACCTAGAAGACATCAATACTAGAAATTGCCAAAAGTGCATTAACAATTTGAGGAGATACTTTAGCAACAATCCCACTAATAGTGAATGTAAAAGCCACCAAAATTGCATCATAAATAACAATGTTATAATAGAATTATTGAATTAATAATTTAGGCACTAGAAAATTCATGGAAATGAATGTAGTCTAGTGTAAGGTTAAAATAATCTAATAGAGCCTATTGTCTATGTAGAGGAAAATTAAGAAAATTCTTAGAAATAATGATGGTTGTTCTTGAAGCCTTAAATCTATGCTGAGCACCTATACTTTGAAATTGGGACGTGTATGAAGGTGGTGAATTGTTGAAACATCCTCTTGCATGCTTATTGGAAGGATTTCTAGATGTACAAACCTTCTTTTGGGCAATCTCTGCCAAAATTGTTGTGAATGGTGAAGCCCTAGTCATCTCTATGGGATGTTTGTGAAAGAATATGACAAAAATGGGGGTTTTTTTCTTTTATACCTATAAGTAAATGAGGGCTTTGAACAAAAATAAAATGTCCTTTTTGATAGAAAGATGTCTTTTTTACATGTAAAAATTCAGTAAAAATATTTCATTAATCGAAGACATCTTTCCAACAACAAAAAAAAGAAAAAAAAGAAAAAAATCCAAAGAGACATCTTTCACTTTAGAAAGAAATATTTCTTTAAAAGTTAAAATGAGGTTTTGGAAGGATACTATTGATTTATAGTCTTAATTAAACCTTGAAAAAAAAGAGAAAAAACTTACCTCTACCTACTCATAATGTTTTCAAAATACGATGGTATCTAAAGAGCTAAGGAATGTGTTTCTTCATTTGATGAATCTCCTTTAAACCAAACTTTCCCAATGTCCAATGCATGAATTCCTCTTATAAATTTCTTAAGGAGAGTACCCTAATGCCCTTGGTGTTTTTTAATTCTTCATTCCCTGTTGATAGCCTTGGTCCTTTGGGTTGACTTTTAATTTTCTTTTTGATCTTTCATAAAACCCTCTCTTGGTGCACTTTGATAAAACCAAGGAGTCTTGTGAGATGTCCATATACTCATATGATAAAGCTTTAGATTGTACTCCATTTATTTATTCCCAATCTTGTTATAATAATAACATCTAATTCTCCTATTGGAAAAATAACTAGAAGGACCAAACCTTTGAGGAGTTTTATGTTGGACAAAATCTTCCCTTGATGTAGAGTCCTTGTTCTTTGATGATTCCTTTTCTTGGTGGCAACATCCAAGTCCACTTTATTCTTGTGGGTTTCTTCCTTATCCAAATACCATTTTAGAGACTCTTTCCTTTCATTAATCATTCATTTATTAGTTTAACATCTACAACTTCCACTTTGGCCTGTTCTAAAGATAAGGTTAGTGTCTCATTCTCAACCTTTAGGTCTGAGAGTTGTTTATCAAAATTAGAAATAGTTAAATTTAACAAAGATATTTCTTGTTCTTTAGACTTAACTTGTTTATTTAACTTAGTACATAGATTTTGAAAATTTAAAATTTTTTAACATAATAAATCATAGCTTTCATTGTCATTTGGTTCATCATTTGACAAATCACCATCAATCAGGACCATGCAGATGAGCTAAGAATTTCTTTCATCTTTATCCACTTCTTCTTCACTTTGTTTCCCATCATTCAAACTTGTATAGAATTTGGTTTTCTTTGCTTTTTCAAGGGATTTGTTCTTTTATTGTACCTTGAGGCTACTAGGACATTTGGACGTCACATGGCCTCTAGTTTCATATATCCAACATCTTATAGAAGAAAAATCTAAGTTGGAGTTCAAAAAGCTCTTATCTCTTTCTTTGTATTTAGGCTAATTAAATCTTTGTGGAGATGTCTCTTTCTTCTTTGTAGAAATTAGTCATTAAAGCTTTCTAGTGAGAAGGGAAATCTCTTTTTCATTGCCCTCATCATGCTCATTAACCTCCTTCTCCTTGGAGATAGTATTTAGAGCAATAGGTTTTTCTTGAATTGCTCCTTCACTTATGAGATTAATTTCATATGTGTTGAGAGAACTTTGAAGTTCCTCACATTTTAGAGTTGAGAAATCTCTAATTTTCTTCATTGTTGTGACCTTAGGCTTGAACTATGCTTGTATAGTTGTAATTATTTTTGATGATAACATTACTTTCAAGAAAGTATTTTCCTATTCCTCTAATGGCTACAACAAGATTGTTAGATCTACAAAAAATAATCTTTGATTTTCTCACCTTCTCACATTTTATCATATTCACTTTGCAAAACTAATAATTTTGATTACTTAACAATAGATGTTTCTTCATAAGTAGCTTCTAAATTTTGCCAAATTTAAGTGGCCATTTTACATCCTACTACCCTATTAAATTTAAATTTATTCATAGCACAATATAAATAAATTTTTTCTTTTGAATCAAGCATGAATGTATCCTTTTCTTCTTGCGATCATTTGTTGTGAGGCCTAATGATGCTAGTGGTGTCATTGATGAGGGGAGTTTAGCATTCCAAGATTCACTCCCAAAATTTAAACTACATTGATTTGAAAAACCCTTGCACTCTAGCTTTCCAATAGGCACAGTTGAATCCATTGAACATGGATGGCTTTGTGTAAGAAGTCCCCTCCATTATTCACTCTTAAATCAAATGATGCAACAAAGAGTACCAAGCTTTGATACCACTTATGAATCATTGAACCTAGAGGGGGGGCCCTAGGGGGGTTGGGAGGGATGAATAAGTTCCCCAACTTAAAACTTAAACAAACAAAGCACACATAAGAATTTACATGGTTTTCCAACTTTGGTGCTCAACACTTGGAGGGTAGATCGCAAGCACACCTTTGGACTTTTTTTCTCTAAAAATGTGGTTGAAGGGTCCACACCCTATATAGTCTTCAAGCCCTACTCTAGAGTGTTATACCATAGCACCAATCACTCAACCTTGCAAGGTCTCATGACACTTAAAAATGTGAGTTTAAGGCTTCCATAACCTTTATAACCTTTAGCTATGTACTAAAGCTTTGTATTGCAATACCAATAGCTCAGTCTCACAAGATCTTGACAAGATCAAGGAGCTCAACCCCTTAGGGCAATGAGAATAAGAATTACAAGGAATTATTGCTACTAAATTTGCTGATCCTTCCATAGTTAGGTACATCACACTTTACAATGCCAAAATGATAAGACAATGAAGAGCAACAAAGAATTCAATGATTATATAATGAATAAAATAATTCTTACACATTTTTCAATGCACATGAAGTTTTCTTATAACTACCATGTTGCTAAATCCTTCTTAAAACTTGTGAAACAACTAGCTAATGATTTCCAATGGTTGTGGGAGATGTCTTTCTCATGCCTGAGACATCTTTCTAAGTTTGCCTTCAAATTTGGAAAGATGTATTGTTTCCCTAAAGACATCTTTTTGAAGTCTCCATCTTGGAAAATGTCTTTGGTCAATGGAATATGTCTTTCTATATTTGGTCTACATTCTGTAAAGATGTCTTTACCTCATGAAAGATGTCTTTGGATGGGGAAAGATGTTTTGCTATTTCTGAAGATGTCTTTCTAAATTTTCTCTAAGTTCATTTAAAATTTTCCAAGACGTCTGCTACTTCCTAGAGATGTCTTTCTTTACTTTCTCTTTCATGGTCAAAGACACATTTCTTCACTTTTTCTTGCATGATGAATGCATCATTCCTTGTCTACAACTGTGGTCGATCCAAGTTTTTGTCCTACAAGTACAAAAACTACACACACATACAAACAAGCTTGTTTTCCATTTTTCTTAATGTTTTGAAATACCTAAGCAAAAAGGTCCACACAAGGAACCTCTTGAAACCATCACTAAATCAACAAATTCTACTAAAAAAATGATTTTGACAAATAATGTTCATGGAAAGCATTTAATCCTTAGTCTTTTCAAACCAGATTTAAATAACTCAAAAAAATTTGAAGAACAACATAAATAATTGATAATTTGTATGAAAAATACCTTCCAAAAATTTTCTAAGTAATAGATTCATATAAATCATTAAGTAACTCATTGAATGGTAAAGAAGTCATGTATTTACTTGAAGGATCACCTACTAAATCTAGTAGCATTGCATGTGATTCCAAATAGATTTGTTTCAAGTTATACGCTAGATTTTAGTGGGAAGTGGGATATTTCGTATTATTATGAATGAATTAAGTAGGAAAATATAATGAAATTATCATTAATATAAGCTATTTGTAGATTATATTATATTGGTGGATATAGTTAGAGAAAATATTACATCTAGAATGGAAAAGTAGAAACATGCTCTAAAATCACAAGGTTTAAAAATTAGTAGAACTTTAATAGAATATATGAAACATAATTTTAATAAAATCATAAATAATGATTAATTAAATAATAATTCAAGGTTGAAAAGTATTTCATGATAAATAAGTCTAATACTTTAATAAAATAGTAAAATTAATTAATTGTAAAAAAAATTAGGTATGATGGTCAAAATGGATATAGATGAGTTATGTTTTATGTAATAAAATAATTTCTATAAAACTAGAGAGAATTTAAAGAAAAGTAATATAGCTTGCTAACTTATATGGTGTTGAATTTGTTAACAATGTAAGGTGCATGATTAGACTTTTAACAAATCAAATTTTTTTGAGAGGAAGGCCATAATAAAGATATATTAATGGTAAAAGAACAAAAAAGTATAAAATTAGACATGTAGAGGTGCATAGGTCCTAGAGGATCAAGTTATAAAAATTGATTGAGGCTTGACAAGAAGCATTAAATTTTAAACATATTTAGACATGCGACTATGAAGGAATTTGCAAATACTAATCTATAAAGAAAGTAGGCTTTTCCAAAATGGACATAAGCATTGTAATGAGAAAATAAAATCCTGCTAAGAAGACCACAAAACCATCATAAAAAATAGCAATGGAAAAAATCCATTGGGAGGATTCAATGTGCATGGATGAGAATTTTGACATCCATCATATTTGCATTTATCATTTCTCAATTTAATCATGGGCTTGAGAGTGAAAAAAACCTTCTTAGCCTCTTCATTAGACTCTTCTAATGTGGTCAAGAAGGTAGGTAATCATGAACTGAAGGGAGAAGTTGGAGTAGCAGAATAGTCAAGAGCTAGAATCACTAGAAAGATCATGTGTGATGCAGTTGTTTCAATTAGAAAAATTGATCATTGAAAACCTGATAGATCCAACACAGTAGCCTAAAAATTGAATCCCTAGGACTTCCAAAAAAATGGGATTCAATGTGCCCTAGATAGTTCGATAGATCACTTATGAACTTATGAAATGTAAAATGGAGAGTTGGGAAAATATAATGCAAAAAATTAGATATTTGTAAAATAGAAAGAAAATTAGATTGCACAAAAAAATGAAACTTTAAAACTTTATTAAAATAATAAAGAATGAATTTTAGAAATGTATGTAAGAAATGCCCATAAGAGAGAAGAGAATGGTTCACTGTAGTAGGAGTTCAAAGCCCATTGATGCCGATGTGATCTACTCCATAATTTGAGTACCAAGCTACTCCTAATACATTTGAATTCCCTCTACTAAAAACTATAGATTTGTAATTTGGGTTACTATTAGGGGATCAGAAAAGTAAGAAATTTGGCTACTAGATTGCTCCACACTATAGGTTGGGTTGGAAGTCTTATAAATGTAGTGTTGACATCCAAAAATCCACAAGTCTCAGGGGGTTGCAAAGACTACAATGCTTCCATGTTGGGGCTCAAGAGAATGCAAGCATGGAAGATTGCAAGGGATCTTGAATGCTTAAAAATGCCCAAATGTGAAAATACCCAAAAGTCTCACATTGCCAAAGAGTCTAGAATTAATGCCAATGGTATGGAATTGCAAAAAGTGTGGAACCTATAAATGGTGTTTGGGGTTGGATTCGATAAGTTTTAGGCCATGAATGGTGCTACAAAATGGTTATAATTTGGGTGTAATTTTGCTACACAATCATTGCAAATTGGTTATAAAATTTCTACAAATTTCTGCCTTGTATAGGTAAGATGGGTGCCCCAATTTGGGGATTTACCATATATAGTAAGTGCTAAACATCCATGGCTATTTCATTTAATATAAATAGTAATTGGGATGCACCTTATATATTAGAGATGAATCTTCCTCGTTGAGGCTTCTTCCATGCTTGTTGAAGTGGTTGATCACCATTAGAGTGCATATAGTGATGAAATTTGGCTTTTGTGACTTGCATGTTAGGGGTGAAGCCTCCACACTGAGGGAAATTTCCATGATAAGAGGGAAATGTGAAACACCCTAAAAGAAAATGCGGGGTCGTCCTGGCTCCACTAGGCTCTTGCAGTCTGCATAGTACCTTGGTAGTCCATCAGGGAAAGAACGTTCTGAGTCTAGGATGGCCAGTTCAATAAATTTTCTACTTTAGGCATGGGTGAGTTCCGTACCAACTCGCTTGCCTACCAAAGTAGTCTAAATAGCTGGCAGCCTGCTCATAAACAGTGTCCAGAGTCAGTGATAGTAGTCTAGGTGCATGGGATAAGTAGTTCAGCAAGTTTTCTAAGTCACAAAACCTGCTATGCTATGATGTGTAGCGTAGCAAGCCTCAGAAAATAATGGTGGAACGAGATGTTATGCTATGCGATGACATATGGCATAGCATAGAAACAACTTCATTACTCACATCCCTCATCCAATCTCAAGTTCTACAGTGATGTTTCTTTTCAATAGGAAGTGGTAGACCATGTCTGTTGCTACGCTACACTGAGCTACATGGTGCAGCAAGGCATGGCAATCCTACGGAAAGGAATAGAAGGCGGTTCGAAAGGTAAAATCAGCAAAGTCCGTAGAACTTGCATCATGGTAGAATAAGCTAAAAATTAGAAAAATTGTCCCAGTCGCTATGCTATGCTACGTAGCGTAGCATCATGTAGCAAGTATGTGACGTACGGAAAGACACGCGGCAAGGTACTACGCCAAAATAAACAAGCCACGTTGCAAAACATAGCGCGGTAGGTAGGTGACCGTGTGACATCAATGCACTCAACCTCAATCAGACTGTTGGCACACACCTCTAGGAGCTGGTGGTGTAGTCACGGCATAGTAGGATCATAGTTATTGCTCGCATCACAACGGTCTTGCAAGCTCAAAGGTCACAAATAGCTCGAGTAACACCAGTAAGTTGGCGCAAGTCTGCAACAACACAGGATTCAAAAAATCACCTTTGCTTAACTTCAAACCTATAAATAACCTGTCAAATATCACAGAAAAGGGTCCACGAAAAAAAAGAAAAAGAAAAGGGGAGTCTCCTTGACTGAAATAAAACAAAGAGAAATACCTGCAATCTCATAATAAGGGAAAGAAAAGGAGAGACCAACAATTTGTAAAAGGAATCTCTCTTAGCTAATATAAAGCCTAGGGTCTCGTTCTATCACCTTGGTAGGATCCCACCCACATTGTATATACATGAAGTTTGTGCCCAAGTGCACAACCATTTCCTATTTTCCAACATGCTTTGGTCATTCTCGAAACTTTCTGCACTCCGGCACATCATGTAGTCGATTGTGCCACCCCCTGACCCGACAGATTTGTAGCTCTGAAGCAGTGCATGTTCCTAATTGTATCTTATGTTACTTCTTATTTACTATTTGGATTCCTTGTATTATTTCTATTTTGCTTACCTTCAAGCATCATCTCATATCATTGTCGCACTTACATTTATTCATTATTTCGCATCGTTGTTGCATTTTTTAGTCCCTTTCCTTTCTCACTGTAATTACCCATAAGAACCATCTAGCAACTCATATAGTTTATATTGCAAAAGACTATATTGATGCCAATGTAAGTTCTTGTTTGATTGACCAGACTGTTTAGGGCACCCCATGTTCGCACAGATCCAGCATTGTCCTCCCGCGGGCACGGGGTTGGAACTATTGTGTCCGTCGACTTGGTGTTCTTCCAACAACCAAGGTTTTCGGTTGGTACAGCTTTTGGCACTAGAAGGAGGGTCTTTTGGTGCCTTTCCCACATGTCACAGTAGTTCTATGAGCCTTCTACACCCTGATACAAATGAGCATAGACGTGACACCCTCTTGCGGTTGTTTGCATCCTATGCAGCACAGATTGGTCACCCCAACGATTTGTCCAGAGCGCCACAGAACACAAGGCCTCTGATTTCCAATTAACTAGCTCATTCTATGGTCTTCTTACGTGCATACTACATGCTGCCCCATGCAGTGCAAATCGGTCACCTGGATGGTCCCTCTGAGACCCTGTGAGACATAAAACTTGCTTGATTGCTAGTTAATTTGCCCATCCTACGATTGTCTCACCTGCGTTCTGCACCTCATTCTGTGTAGTACAGAATGGTCACCTTGATGGTCCCTCTAGGATCTAGGGAGACACAAAATTTACCTAGTCACTATTTAATTTGCTCGTCTTATAGTAGTCTCGTATGCCTTCCACACCCTAACTTGCATTAGCGTAGACTCGACACCCTTTGTGGTTGTTTGCGCATCGTGTGGTGTAGATCGATCACCTCCATGGTTCCTCTGAAACCCTATGAGAAAATAGGCCTTCTAAAGATGATTTAACTTGCTTCTTCTATAGTAGTCCCACATGCATCCTATACCCTCTCTAGCACAGGTGAAAGCATGACACCCTTTGAGGTTTTTTCCATCTTATGTGGCATAGGTTGGTCACCTTGATGGTCCCTTTGGGATCCTATAGGATGAAAAGCCACTTTTTTTCATTTTTTATCCTTCTATTCTTTCATGTTTTCTATCATTTTCACATAATCATTGCTTAATGATGACTTCTGCCACTACTGTTGTCGATATCTCCAACATGAAGGTGCCCTTTGTAGCCCAAGGCACTACTGGTGCCGAACAAAAGTTGAATCCAACAACAGAAGCACACCGGTCTCTCAGGATTCAAAATCGAGGACCTGAGGGCCTAGCCCCACAACATGAGCATTACAATTTCCTTTGCGTGAAGGTGTAGGCTAACCTTCTCTTAGATTTACACAAACTTGAAGAAAAATTTAGCTTTGAGTTTGCTTATTGCAACGGGGAGGAATTTGTTCCTAACTAGGGCATTTCCCTACCTTTGACACAAGCGAACCAAAGGATGCTAGATCAACTAATCTAGTTGAAAAGGCTTAGGGGGCAACAAAACATAGCATCCAACCAGGATGACACCTTTCAAGATGGGCAGGAGGAGCTTGATTCCCAATCTAATGAGGGAGGCCCAGCCAACCCCATTCTTGTCCTGCCTACCTAGTCCTTCTGGGCCAACCTGCTACTTGTTGCCACCCCCTTCACCATCGTGCCTATGCTTCAATATTTTGCAATTGCAACTACTGTGGGTAGCCATGCTACGTTCCCAGCACCTCATCACCCTTATCGTACAGTTGCACCCGCAGCAACTGTGCCACTGCAAGCCGTTTATCAGCATGCTACCGCAACACGCAACACACCTATCATGGCTACTCTACCCCATGTCCACACTGTACCTACTCTACAATCGTACCTAAATCCCATACCAATTCCTACATATGAGACTATCCCACCCACTGTGATGGGCCTAGGCCCATCCATGTGGTGGCCTCTGTTTGCTTCCTCATCTATTCCGAAACCATCGTAGATGTTTCATTACACTCACCCTCAAGTCTACTCGATCCCACAAATGGCACAACTTGGTGCGGGGCCATGGGGGGTCCCACTGGTGATCCAAACAGCCTACCCAATAGCTCAACCTGCTATTACCACTCCGATGATACCACCCACTAGATGGTGGACAACACAAATAACACCTTTAGCAGGGGTGGCCCCAACGACACAGTCGATGGTTCAAATCACCACCGCTACCATGCCACCTATGGGGGTCGCCTCTATAGTCCCTCAGATTTCTACAACATCCCTAGATTTGGACAAAGTGTTTCAGCTTATTCAGAACCTAATCGAGAAAGTAAAATGCCTCAAAGCTGTTGGGTCCGATACGGTACGAGTCATGGACTTTTACCAAGATGACCCCTTCAACCCTGCAATCCTTGCCTTGATATTAACACCTGGGATGTCCCTCCCACACTTCATGAAGTAAGAAGGAGAAGGAGATCCCAATACAGATCTCATCACTTTTCGGTCAGAATCTTTTTTGCTACAACAATGGCCGCATACGATCATTCGCGTCTTCGCCATGTCCTTAGCTAGGCAAGCCGTAGATTGGTATCGTGCATTACCACGTTCATCCACTTCGACTTTGAAAGAAATCTTGACCTAGTTTGTGACATGATTTAAGTATAACTTAAAGCCAGAAATCATGCTGGATCAGCTGATGAGCATGAAGTAAGACCCACTAGAACCAGTCCAAAAATTCATTCAACGATGGAGCGCAACCCTTAACGAAATCTGTGAACCTATCGCGGAGGCTCATTTGTTAGCCATTTTTAAGGGTGCAGTGAATGAATTCATCAAGTGAAAACTATATTACCTTGCTCCATGCTCACTTAGTCAAGATTTCGCTCAAACGAAAAGCATACAAGACATAGCTGAGGTAAGTAAAGACCTGGCCTATGTCAGTTATAGGAACAGCTTTGCAAAGAAGGATAAAGGTAAGGCCCCAACAACCATGGTGGCTACTATGGTAGCTGAGGCTAAACCCAAACACAGCAATAG
>MNCI01005122.1:15025-28700 GCA_015680685.1 Gnetum montanum | reverse complement strand
TTGCAAGATGACATCCAAAGACTGATTGACCTAGGGCATTTGGTGCTAGATGAAAGTAGCCCAGTACATCCTAAAAACCAATCCATGTACGTCTATACCGACCCACTCAATGCCAACAATGCTGGTTATGTAATCAACACCATTGGTATTGACAATGATCCCACACCACCCTTCCAACCATTTGTGATTCATGTGCCTCAGCGTAGTACACCCACGCCACCAATGGTCGGCCCAAGCCCACAGTCACCCTTCATCCTAAAAGTCCCACCATAAGCATCTGCCTCTGCACCACCCGTTGGTGGGGTCATGCAACCCTATTTGCTAACACCTCTAGCCCCATTCATCATCAGGACACCAGCGTCTTCTATAGCCACCATCCCGTGTAGCAACAAGTAACCTCCTCATCCTACAATGCGAGAAACCTACCCGATGGGTGCGGTGTCGAAGAGGAATACCGTCAAAAGCATCTCTAAAACTACATCTTCGCCCTTTAAATTTTACACCTTCATCACCAAGGACGAAGGTTGACGCAAGCACACAACCTATGACATCTTGTTGTTGAGAATCTGAACCTGGGTCTAGGGCCATCAGGAGATTCATCTTCTAGGATGAATTAAGAAGGAGAGTGTCAAACAGATGAGCAGCCAAGACTTCTTGAACATCCTAACCCAGGTTGGGCAAACCCTAAGGAAAAAAAATACCGTGTTAAGCCTATATGACTTAGTCATGGTATCTGCCCCTCACCGTGAGGCTCTAGTCCACCTGTTAATGGAAATCCCAGTCGATAAGAACATGCTCGCAGACGAGAAAATGATGCATTTAGTCATACTCCCATCTGCATCCATGGAGTCCGCACCTCCACTAACTTTCAGCAACAAAGCCCTTAAGGAAGATCCCGAAAAGGGCCAAGTGACTATGATGCTTCTGTTCATCATAATTTGGGTCAGTCAATACCAAATCTGAAGGGTGCATGTTGATGATGGGGTAGCCACAAACATCATCTCTTTGCCTATCATAGAGAAATTGGGGTTGGTCAACTAGATCAAACCAATAGTGATGTCGTGCCTATGGTCCTTCAATAGGGCACGTGTCTTGGTAAAAGGCATAGTTCATGTAAACTTCGTAGCAATGAACAAGCTCCCCATAGATGCAACATTCGTTGTAGTTGAAGAAACGCCCAGGTTTAACCTAATCTTGGGAAGATCATGGTTAGCACAACTTGGGGTAGTTTCCTTGCCTATACACTAGGAAATCAACTTACCATACAAGGGTAGAGAGGTGATAATCCATGGTGATGGGGTGGTAGCACAAGCAACTAGTAACCTAAACACAGAGCAAGGTTCATAGGTTACAACCTCTGAAGATGAAGTGCCTGCTCATGCATGCACCAACCATACAACAAAGGGATTGGCCCAACGAAGTGACCCTCAGGTAGAAAATGCTTGGGTGGAGTTGCCATTTCAAGCGGAGGACGGTAGCACAAGCGAAGGCCCTAGCAAAATGCCTCGACCTTATGTCCTTGTCAACCCATAAAAGTTCAGGAGACAGCTACACATAGCATAGTAGCCTTGCAACCTCTCACTCGGTCACCATCCTTGCATATTCACTTTCTACTTAGCCCGCTAGGGTGTCGTCTTTTCGGCACAATACGCAAACGGCCCGAAATGGCCTAAAACTAAAAAACGGTTCGAAATGGCCTAAAACTAACAAATGACCCGAAATGGCATAAAATTAACAAATGGCCCAAAAGGCTTAAAAATAGCATTATCACCTGTGCTTTATTCATTACACAAATGGCCTGAAGTGGCCTAAAATTAACATACCAAAGTACAAAAACTTCACATAACACACATAATAACACAAAACCAGTTTTTCTTTCTGGAATTTTACATATCAGTAAAAAATTTTCACCTATTGGAGGTGTCTATAAACTCTTCCCAAAAAAGAAGAAGAGAGGGGGTATCTACCCTCATGCTCTCACAAGTTATCCTTGTTCGCATTGCCTTCACCGTTTATCTCTACCTCATTCACTTGCACATCGTTTGCTCCCATATTGCCCCCTGCTAACACCTCATTCCTTCCCTCCATGGGCCTCACATCCTCATTAAGAGCCTGCACCCCAATGGATAAAGTAGTTAGTAGGGGTAACAAATGTAATAAATGACAACTGTAGCAAAGCATCAAGGCGACTAACCTGAGGGGAGCCTGCATTCGTCACAAGAGGTATTTGGTCTAGACTAAGCCTAAGACAACACTCAATCTCCTCCATTGAGATATTCATCCAAGGCGTGTCATTAGGTTTAACATTCGTAGTAGCAAATTTCTCCCTTTCCAAAGTTGTCTGTCTTAGAGGTCCTGAGGAAAGGGAGGTGGTGGCGGTCTCCCCTGTAGGAAGGGTCACCCCTAAATCTGGAGAGTCCATGACCTACACCTACTCTTTAAATTTGGCATAATCCTTAGAAGTGCCAATGGCCTTCACAAACACCTCGTACGAGAATGCCTCCACAACAGTGTCTTTATACAGCCTTCGATGGGTTTTGTTTTCTTGCTTATATGTATGCTTGTGGTCCCTCTAGGCCTTCCCCTAATCGAAGATCTTGGCATTGATGTCCTTCATATCTTGGCACTTCTAGGCCAGCAAATTCATCTGCATTTGTTGTTCGACTATTTCACGGGTGGATTCTACGTTCTAATGGATGATAGTCCAAAATCTAGTGTGATTGACCACAGCCCTTTGCGACTCCACAGGGTCGAGACTACAGTTTACAAGGAAATCGATCCTTAACTTGAGGTTCTTCACCTCAGTAGCCAGTTTGGTCTCTCTCTGCTTGCTCCTATGGGCCCATTTCCACAATTCCTCGTTGGTACATCTAAATTTGCATAGGAAGCATGCCAAGTGCAAAAAACATTTGTAAGCCTTGTCAAATATGTGACGAGACACTTCATTCATGTCAAATGAAAGTGTGGGCATTGTGCCAATTTCCATAGGTCAAGCTGGGTCCCATTTGAGACGAGAGGTTGTAGAAAGTATAACAATCATAACAACATAACATAAATCAATATGTTTAAGAGTTGTATCATAATAGCATAGGGGTTGTTAACACTCCTACTCACCCACATGAGGATCCTCTTGTTGAAGGTATTTGATCATGTCATCCACTAGCCCCTGAACAAATGTAAACTTGTCAAGAATTTCAACCCACAACCTTCTGAGGTGGAGAAGGTCCTGATACATTAGCGGTAGCACCTGTTATGCAATTTAGCATGATAACAACAGCCGAAGCAGACTACGATAGGGCACATACAAAGCCTAAACTCACCAGTATTCGGTTGTTGTCTTGCATCATGCTGGTGCAAGACAATTGCGGTAGGTTCTGTAGAAGGCCCAGCTAGGTCCATAGGAATTCCTACCTCAAGCGCTGGTGCTTTCACTTTTAGAAGGGTAGTGTCTTTTCTATTTTGGGAAGATACCTCTTTGTTGGTAGGAAGAGGCTCCCTAATGTCAAGAGCCCATACCCTAGAGACAAGAGCCCCAGTATCCCTAGATGGGGCCCTCTCTTCGAAAGCTGGGCACCCCATGTCTCTATTTGTGGCCCCCGATCTGAGGGCTGACACTTCCTCGTCACCTTCTTCTTTGCCTTATTCTTTTGCTGTCCACAAAGGTTATACACACAATAAATCAAAGTTGATTAACTCAAAACTGATACCATGCCATAAAGAACCACTTATCTATGCATGGAATAGTTAGCATTCTAAACGCTCATCAATGGTGGGTTGCGTTCACTGCAACTTGAACCGTAGTTGTCGTTCCTCTTCACAAGGGCTTTCCCTACTAGGGGAAGGTCTCTTTCTCTGCATCTCCACAGGAACAACCTCAGCCATAAGATGATCACCTTGAGTCATGTTGCTGAGTATGGTAGGGGGAGTCTCTCTTACATTGTCCTGGCCATAAGCGCTATGAACCGTTAGACCTTTAGTCATTATAGAAAATGAATCCATGACCACCTCCAGGGGAGCCTGGGCTTGTATGGTCCGAAAGACCTGTCAAATCCACAACTTAGGGATCTGTTCACGATCTAGCTTAGACCAGGCCCCATTTTCCTGGACCACCAGGAACTCCACAAAGCACTTTAAACAGCCAATGTAGAAGGTGTAGTGTATGTTAGAACGGGACTCCATTTGCTCACGGAGCCCCAAAATCTCACCCTGCAAGCCATTATACAGGAATTTAGCCTAGTTATAATGGGCCCCTTCCTCCATGACTTCCCACATTATCCAAGCTTGCCCATGCCCCAAGACCTTTCCTTGGGTAAGCAGTTGAGGGAATTCACGAGCATGAAAGACCGGGTATATCCCCATGGCAAGACCATCCTTAAGATTTTTCATAGGGAACCCTTTCTGCTGCTTGGTGAGCCTCAGCCACTCCTCAATATGCTTCTTATGGAGGGTCAACTCCTACTTGCCCTTCAACATCACATCAGCACCATCATTAGGAACACCAAACAAATCTGCAAATAGTTAGTCATTGATGTCAATGACCACCCACACACCTAGCATGTATGTGCGAAAGTGACTCACCTGCCTGGAAAAGGAGTTGACTAGGAAAAGCATCTCGGCAGCAAGAATTCCTAGATTCAGTGCCATAAACAAATCCATAAGCCTGGCCATACGGATTCTTCTAAGCAAGGGGCCTGGAGCCCCTTGTTCCAACCAGCTCTAGCTTGCCGATACCTCATCATATTTGAAGTAGATGTTTTCCCCTTGTCCTCTGGCAGTCACCATTGTCACTTCATAGGTCTTCTTTGCTCTTGCGGCAATAATCACAAAACATACCTTAGAAAAAAAATGACACCCTTTTGTTAACCCACCAAACCTATACGGTGAGGGGAATAGTGGGAGATTGGCCGCCAAGATCATTTTCAACATAAATTGCTTAAAAGGTTCCCTCAACTCCTTGTCTAGCCAACCTTTCATCCTAAAATTATTGTAGAAAGAGGTGAGTGTGTGTAAGAGGGGACGGTATCCTTCCCCGCAATGAGAAATCACACTCGCTTGTAGGCTCCTGGTAGAGGCAAATTCCTGTAGGGCTAGTTATGCCATCACCAATTCATCCAACTGATCATGAACCTCGTTGTCATTAAGATGGAACCTGATGACAAGTGCACATTATCAACACTTGGCTGATCATAGCCAATGTCGCACAAAAAAATAGGGAAATGAAACTCACCTGCCAACACAGTAAATGGTCCCTTGTGGGTTTAGAAAATATGTCACCATATGGCACGCAAGGTACAACATGTTGAAGGGATGATAACATTGGTATTCTAGCATGTCCCAAATCTAGGAGAAACACTTGAACCCTATGGAGTGTGGGGAAGACCCTCCTCCTGGCCTGATTGAAGTTGCATCGTCAAAATGATATCTCAGGATGCCCTGATTTGCCCCTAGCAGCAAAGCCTCTATCATTCCGAACGTCCGTGCCTCATCTGAGGAGGACCAAACCATGAGACTAAACTAGCTGAGGAGGAATTGTAGGAAATCTCGTGCTCCATTCGTAAACCAAACTGCTCAACCTCACAAACATATCAAAGGAGGGGGAACATTGGCCATAGGTCTGCCTACATGACACAAGACTCCTTCTAGATCCAAAATGATCAATCTAGACCTTGGACCTACCCTGCATAATGGAAATAGTAGACAGTGACATGAAATATGAACATAGTACATGAGCAACGTGGAAGTGCCTAGCTGACCATAAGTGAAGCATAGCATGATCCCTATTCATCATAGCACAACAAAGATGAAAAATTCTAGCGTAGTAAGAACATGCAAGTAACTTGGTGTAGCAATAAGATAACTGATAGTAGACCTAAACAGAATATGCGCCTACGTCATACAAACCCCCTCCCAAAGGTTTCATAGTCCATCAGCTTAAAGGACCTTGGTCTCGTGGCCGTGGCAATAGTCGCGGTAGTAATGGCCTTGCATATAACCACAATGAGATCCTTGCAAAATAGTGATGACCAAAAGAAAGCAAGACCGCGACAACACTAAATCCAAAATGATGCAGCCATAGAAAATACTAGTAGCAAACCAAATAATACATAAAACCAGAGTGGAAGAGGGTAGAAGGTGCAAGGAGAAAGGAATAGAAGAGATGCATAAAAATCATTGGGTCAATAGTGTTTCCTCCCATGCTGGAATGTGCACTCGCAACCCATGTCTCAAGGCCTTCTTTGCCTCCCCGACCTTTGCGAGCACCAATTGAGTCTTTGGAGCCATAGCCCTACTAGCATATTTACGACCTTCGTAGAAATTTACCTCGATATGGATTAACATAGCGACTCCACGCTCCAAAATCATTGAACTGCTCCGACAAGGATTATGCACTTCTAGAGCAAAAACAACGAAATGACCAGGATTCAATCCCTATTTATGGCAATAATAGAAAAATGGGAAAACTTATTTTCTCACTCTCTGATTAAGGCGGGGGACGACAGGTGGCATAGCATGCTCGCCATGACATCATGACACTATTAAGATTTAAACATCGGCATGCTCCAAGTCAGCTGTTGGCCTTCTCGAAAATAAAAATGATATGATAATATTTCAACTAATAATGGCCGCAGTCTACAATGACGTCAAACGAAGTAATTACGCTTCTTGTGTCAGCAATCACCTAGCGCACCTTGACATAAGGATAGCATAGTCCTTAACAGTTTTGTGCCTTTACGTTCCACATCTCGATGTTGCTCTGTAGATTTACATTCCGCACAATCTCTGGTGACCCTTACCCATGCTCTCATCTTGTGATGGCAGGTTAAGTAAGAAATGGAAACTTGCGGTGCCTTGTCCATGCCTCTAATATTAACAAGGCCATAGGGCAAGATCGCAAGATAGTTAAACCCCGATGCAATCAACTGGGGGTCGATTGTAATTGATACTATAGCAACTTTACAAACACCCCTAGATTTTCCCAAACACCTGGTCTATGTCCTAGATTTGGAATCCCAAGATGTAACTGAGGATCCGCTCATCAAGATACCCATAACCTCTATAAGAAGGGAGGTAAAGACATTAAGACTTATCTCTCTACTAGACACAAAAATACATGAGGGCATAGTTAAAACCTTGCAAGAACACGTTGACGTCTTCGCATGGTCCTATGAAGACATACCAGGTCTAGATCCATAGTTGATTTAGCATAATATCATCCTAGACCCCCATGTGAAGGTAGTCAAGAAAAAGACACATAAAATCAAGCCAGAAATTGTGCTAGCCATGAAGGAGGAAATCACTAAGTTGTACTGAGCAGGCTTCATCCATGTGGTTGACTATTCAGAATGGGTGTCTAACATCGTTGTAGTTTCAAAGAAAATAGGAGGGATACGAATGTGTATAGATTTATGAGATTTGAATAAGGAAATGATCAAGGATAACTTTCTGCTACTGAAAATCGATCAACTCATCGACACCACGGCTGGTCATGCTTTGCTATCCTTCATGGATGGCTTCTTTGGATATAACCAAATCCGCATCAACCCGGAACACCACCAACCTTCATGACTTCATGGGGAACCTTTTGCTATACCATGATGCCCTTTGGGCTCAAGAATGCTGGTGCAACATACCACTGAGCCATGACGTACATTTTTAGTAACCACATCCTAGAAACATTAAATTATGTGGACGATATAGCAGTCAAGTCCAAAGAGGTGGTCCATCATCCATGCGACCTAGAGTTAGTCCTCAAGTGCTGTGAAAGGCATGATTCGCATCTCAATCCTAAGAAACTCATCTTTAGAGTAAAGATTAGGCACATGCTAGGGTTTGTAGTATTGGAGGCTGGAATACAGGTGGACCCAGACAAAGTTAAAGCTATCGTCAACTTAGTGCCCCCCACAAACCTAAAATAGTTACGTGGTCTACAAGGCAGAGTGCAATTCATTCGAAGGTTCATAGCAAGACTGAATGATAAGTTACACCCCATACAACATCTTATGAGAAAAGGGGTTGACTTCAAGTGGACAGTCCAATGTCAACAAGCCTTTGACAACCTGAAGAAAGAACTCTCCCACTTACCAACACTGTACCCACCCTAGAGGTACAAGCCTTTCTTCATATACCTCACCACCTTCAACGCTTCCATAGTGGCACTACTATGTCAGAAGCAGGATGATGGCTCTAAGATACCAGTGTATTACCTGAGCCATGCATTAATATCATATGAGAAAAAATACAATGAGGTGGAAAGGAATTTCCTAGCCTTAGTGTTTGCACTAAAAAGGTGGTAGCACTACCTATTCTGCAGCATAACAAACATCATTTGCAAAAGCAATGTACTTTGGGTATCAACGGTAACCTATACGAAGGTAGCAAGATAGCTCGATGGAAGGCCATAACTGCAGAATTTGATCTACGGTATGTGAGCCAATAGTTGACAAAAGGCCTCATAGCAACCCAACTTACAGCCTTGCCAATCGACGACCAGGTGATTATCAACCTCGAGTTCCCAGACAAATATGTAAGAAATGTCACCATCATCCCATCTTATTTTGAAGCAACCTTACACTTCAACGTTGCCTCAACCATGCGACGAGGTAGCACCACTACCATGATCACATTCCTATATGGGGAAATGTACCCGTCCGCTTATCGCTTCGCATTCCCATGCATTAACAACTTGGTGGAATACGAGGGGCTACTTAAAGGCCTATTAACTACCCATGCACTACATGTACAACACCTGGCGATTCGGGGAGATTCACAATTAGTTGTGAATCAAATCACCAAAGTTTACACCTGCAAGGCTATGCATCTGCAACCCTATTGTGACCTAGTAAAGGTTTTATTGAAACAATTCATGACCATTGACATGCAACATGTGCGACACATTGAGAATGGCATAGCAGATTCCTTAGCTACCCTTGCGTTAAACATCCCATCGCATACCTTGGTGAACCTACCAACTGCGATCATAGAATGTGCAGAACCTATTATTTGAATAGAACACGTGGCATCCATTGACACTGCGGACACCCTGGAATGGTACGATAACATTAAAGCATATCTGCAGCATGGTGAACTCCTGAGTAGATTGACATTGGGCTAGAGAGAGGCAATCCACAAACGTGCCCAGTAATATGTTCTCATAGGAAGTGACCCCCTATGCCAGCGGTCCTATGATGGGATATTGCTGACATGCGTGGGTGGTGAGCAGGCACATAAGGTAGTTAATGAGGTTCATAAAGGGATGTGTGGTGGAAACATCGCACCTAGGGCTATGGCAGTGAAGATCAGATGCCTAGGGTATTTTTGGCCTTACATGGAGTGCGACTGCTTGTCGAAAGTTAAGGCATGTGACACATGTCAGAGATATGAAAATATCATACACATAGTGCCTACAGACCTACACCCTACACAAATTACATGGCCTTTCCAATGATGGGGACTAGACCTCATAGGGCCCATCACTCCTAAGTCTTCCATGGGGCATAGCTTCATTATCACCACCACAGAGTATTTTACTAAGTGGGTGGAAGCTATTCCTTTGAGGAAAATGACATCCCAGCAAATCTGCCACTTCATCCTCGATAACATCGTGACTAGGTTCGGGCTTTTGATGACCGTTGTGACCAACAATGGACCATAGTTTAGTAGTAAGGAAACCTGGACCTTCTGTAGTAACCTGGGCATTAAGCAATCATTTCTTCCCCTTACTATCTGTAGGAGAACGGATAGGCAGAGGCTACAAATATGTCCATCATCAACTTACTGAAGCGGATGCTTAGCAACAGCAAGAGGCGGTGGCACGGGCAAATACTCATGTCCTCTAGGCCTATCGAATGACTTGTAGAACCATGACAAGTAAGACCCCTTATAGTCTCATTTACGGATCTAAAGCTATGTTTCCTCTTGATTTATAGGTACCCTCACTTTGGATGATCCTGTCCAATGTCGTGAGTGAAGCCTAGAATAACGAATTGTCAGCCATCGACCTCGACTTAGTGGAGGAGGAACACACACAGACACTAAGAAGGATTGAGCACTATCAGGATAGATAATGGAAAAAGCACCATGTAGACCAGCATCAACGACCAGTACAGAAGGGAGATCTCATCCTCAAGGCTATCCATGAGCACGTGAGTAAATTCTTAGCCAATTAGGAAGGGTCTTACATGGTCGCTAAATCCTTTGGGAATGGAGATTTCAAACTGGCGGACATGGATAACAATGAATTCACCAACCTGGTGAACCATATGTACCTTAAGCCATACTACATCTAGGGTACAATGATAGCACACTCCATCGTCTGCTACAACGATAAACTAGCAACCGTGCTAGTTAGTGTCTACAATGATGATAAATTAGCAGCAACAAACAACGTCCGCTACAATGGTAAATTGGCAGCAACAGTTCGCCATGACATAAAACTGGCACTGTTAGTCCACTATGATTATAAACTAGCACCGCGTGTCTACCATGACATAAAACTTGTGTGTACGGTCCGCTGGTACCTCAAACCAGCACAGTGGTTTGCTGGGACCCTAAACCAGCACCCGGTCTACCAAGACCTTAAACTGGGTTTGTGTTGCATCCTCAACAGGCATCATCACTAAATATACATCGAACGAAGGAGCATGATACTCGCACATGGGTGGGACATCACCGCTCCAGGACGTAGCTCCCGACATAAGGAATGCATGGTCTGGGATGTCTGTACCACCATTTATGGTGTCATGCTAACCCTCTGAAGATGTTGTATGATGTCACACAGGCCCTTTGAACCTATCATTGCTAAGGCCCATCGCCCATATGGTAGCTCCCAAGCTCATTCCCACTTCTGAGGTGCTAACAGTATTGTGGCCTAGCCACAATATTGTTGCACTTCTGTTCCCCATCAAGCTTGTGGCTCGCACAATGTTCAGTTATGTGGTAGTTGGTCCCATAGCTGAACTCAATGTGTAAGCCTTTGGCAGGGATCCTAGTGCATCCATGTTCCTATTGCCTTGGGGAATAGCTCCCTCTATGGGAAGTACTGCCAAGACCACTGTTGGCCTCCCTGCTTTGGGCATCTCACACTAGCGATGGTACCCAAGGGTAACAATAATGCCAATAGCCCACAAAACATTATCCCCGCAGATGCATCCCTCTACAACAGCAAAGGCTACAATGTCGCAAAGTGAGTGCCTAGACTAACATGGTTGTCTGAGAGTGCAAATTTTGGCATGCACGTAACACAGCTCACCGTGTGGAAGGCTCTGATAGGCAGGTCAAGACCCTCCATGGATGTAATACAACTCATCCTACGAAGGGGACACCCACCTGCTGGAGGTTCAAGAACAACGCCAGTCAGAGATGAAAATGTAAACGAGCCCCTCAGAGCACTCCGACGAGGGACTCAGCTAAACATCATCTCTACTCTCTACCTTAACCTCCATAGCACCAATGCAGCAACCTTGAGCACAACCAGGAAACGTCTCCGTACTCACTAAGTGATAGCCTCAGCATTTCGCTTGCCGTGGTATTTCGTATTCTTTGCCGATGTCCATCGAGCCTATTCTTCAGAAGTTGACAAAGAGGGGCCAATGAAACATCCTAAAAGAAAATGCAGGGTTATCCTGGCTTCACTGAGCTCTTGTAGTCTTCACAATACCATGGCAGTCCATCAGGAAAATAATGCTCTGAGTCTAGGATGGCTAGTTTGGTAAATTTTCTACTTTAGGCATGGGTAAGATTCGTACCAACTCGCCCGCCCACCAAAGTAGTCTGAACATCCAACATCCTACTCAGAAATGATGTCCAAAATTAGTGATAGTAGTCTAGGTGCATGGGAGAAGCATTTCAGCAAGTTTTCTACTTCACAAAGCCTATTATGCTACAATGTGTAGCATAGCAAGCCTTAGAAAACAATGGTAGGACAAGATGTTATGCTATGCGATGAAATATGGTGTAGCATACCAACAACTTCATTACTCACCTCCCTTGTCCAATCTCAAGTTTTGTAGTGATGTTTCTTTTTCCTAGGAAGTAGTAGACCATGTCTGCTTCTACGCTACACTTAGCTACCTAATGCAGCAAGGCGTAGTAATCCTGTGGAAAGGAACAAAAGGCGGTTCGAAAGGCAAAATCAGCAAAGTCCACAGAACTTGCATCATGGTAGAATAAGTTGAAAATCAACAAAACTATCCCAGTCACTACACTACACTATGTAGCGGAGCATCATGTAGCAAGTATGTGACATACAGCAAGACACATGGAAAGGTGTTATGGCACGATAAGCAAGCCACATCGCAAAACACAGCACGGAAGGGAGGTGACCGTGTAACATCAATGCACTCCACCTCAATCAGACCATTGGCACACTCCTCTAGGATCTAGTGGCATAGTCACGACATAGTAGGATCGTAGTTATTTCTTGCATCATAATAGTCTTGCAAGCTTAACAGTCACAAACAGCTCGAGTAACGCTAGTAAGTTAGTGCAAGTCTGCAACAACACAGGATTAAAATGGTCACCTTTGCTTACCTTTAGCCCTATAAATAGCCTGTCAAGTAGCATAGAAAAGGGTCCATGAAAAAAACAAAAAAGAAAAGAGGAGTCTCCTTGACTGAAACAAAACAAAGAGAAATACTTGCAATCTCACAATAAGGGAAAGAAAAGGAGAGGCCAGCAGTCTGTAAAAGGAGCCTCTCTCAGCTAATATAAAGCCCAGGGTCTCGTTCTACCACCTTGGTAGGATCCCGCCTACATTTTATATATGTGAAATCTATGCCCAAGTGCACAACCATTTCCTATTTCCCGACATGCTTTGGTCACTCTCGGAACTTTCTGAACTTCATCACGTCGTGCAGCCAATTGTGCCACCCCCTAACTGAACAGATTTGTAGCTCTGAAGTGGTGCATGTTCCTAACTGTATCTTATGTTACTTCTTATTTACTATTTGGCTTCCTTGTATTATTTTTTTTTCTTACCTTCAAGCATCATCTCATATCATTGTCGCACTTACGTTTATTCATTATTTCGCATCGTTGTTGCATTTTTTTAGTCCCTTTCCTTTCTCGCTGTAATTACCCATAAGCACCATCTAGAAACTTATATATTTTATATTGCAAAATGCTATATTAACACCGATGTAAGTCCCTATCTGATCGACCATAACGTTCAGGGTACCCCATGTTTGGACACACCCAGCACCGCCCTCCTGGGGGCACAGGGTTGGAATTGTTATGTCCGTCGACTTGGCGTTCTTCCAGACATCAACGTTTTCGGTTGCTCCAAAATGTTTCTATATTATGCATGTAGTCTCCACCCTAGGGGAATGGTGGAAGGTTTCAATTCTAAGGGAGAAACCCTCACCCCTCCATGCTAGGGGTAGGTGAGATTTACCCCCTGTAGAGGTTTCTAGCATAGAAAAATGTATACCTCCCCATAAAACCCATCAAATTATCATTTTTGGCTTTTTTAGAAGGCATTTTGACCCCAAAAAGCCCAAATATAAACAATATGTAACTTTTTTCACTTGACGAATGAAGCTTTGACGACTTATGTGGCATTTTTTAGCCCAAAAGTATGGAATATGTGAGATTGTCCCTCATGGATTACAATCTTCATATTTACAATGAATTTTTGCCTTGAGTTTCATGGGGTGAATGTTACATGATGAAAATTGGC
>MNCI01005122.1:0-14640 GCA_015680685.1 Gnetum montanum | reverse complement strand
GAAGGGAGGAGGGGTGCGTGGTGGTGTGTGGGGGGCAGGGGAGAAGAGGAGATAAATAAGTTTCTCAAATAAAAAATTAAACAAAAAAAGAAAACACAAAAATTTATGTGGTTCCCCAACTTGGGTACTCCACACTTAGAGGGTAGCTATCAAACACACATTCAGATTCTGTTGCTTTCAAACTATGGTTGAAAGGTCCACATCTTGTTTAGTTGTTAAGCCCCACTTCAGAGTGTTGTATCATAGCACAAATCACTCAACCCTACAAGATTTTATCAAGCTTGGAAATGTGGTTTCAAGGCTTCCACAACCTTTACAATTGTAAGCTTCATACCAGAGTATTTTACCATAGCATCAACAACTCAATCCCATAGGATCTTGACAAGCTCAATTACATGAATCTTGTAGGGCAACAAGAACAAGAATTATAAGGAATAATTGTAACTCAATTTTTTGTTCCTTTCATAGTTAGGTATAGCACATTTTACAAAGAAAAAATGGTTAGAAAATAAGGAGCAAAAGAGAATTCAATTATTACAAATTATTGAACAATGAATACAATAATGCTTGTAGTTTTTCCAATGCACATGAAGTCTTTTTATAGCTATTGTGTTGCTAAATCCTTCTTAAAACTCATGCAACGACTAGCTAATAGTTGCTAACAGTCATGGGAGACATCTTTCCCATGCTTGAGACATCTTTCTGAATTGGTCTTCAAATTTTGGAAGAGATCTTTATTTCTTGAAAGATGTATTTCTAAAGTCTCTACTCTAGAAGATGTCTTTTTCTTGTGAAAGACATCTTTCTAGACTTGGTCTGCAATTTGCAAAGATGCCTTTGTCTTATGAAATATGTCTTCTTTTGAGAAATATGTATTAATATTTCTGAATATGTCTTTGTCTAAATCCACTCCAAATCTACCAAGATGTCTATTTCTTCCTAGAGACATCTCTCCTCACTTTCCCTTGTATGATGAATGCATCATTCCTTGTCTACAACGAAGTTCAATTTAAGTTCTTATCCTACAAGCACAACACATACAAACAAGCTTGTTTTCCCATTTTGTTAATGTTTTGACATAAAAAAGTCAAAAGGTCCATAATCTCCCCATTTTTTGTAACGTCCAAAACTTAAGAAAATGGGTTAGACTAGCCTTGTCCCAATAATAATAATGCACAATACTTCTTTCCATTTTTGGACATAACTAAGAAGATCAAACTTATAGATATATATAGATAGATATTAAGAAAACCATCATAAAATATATTCTATGAAATGCATAAAGACATATAAAGGCCTATGGTAGCTAGGGATTAGGATAAGTGTGGAGAATTAATAGGACATGAGTCAAGTGAAAGAGGTAAAATAAAAATCAATAGACTACAAAAACATAACTAGAAAACATACCATCTGTCCATAATCATCCATAGCATGCTTTACATCAACTATCCATAAGCATCTAGGAGTACAAATATTCATAGATAAATCACATATGTGCAAAGTCTCAAAATCACATATGTGAGAGTAACAAAATGTCTCATCCTCTTTGATCACCAAAAGGATATAACAAAAAACCTACCAAGGTCTCAATCACTAACCTTGATAGCATCCTTAGATTTAGAATCCATTGCTACTCAAGGTGGATGATAAATTTGCTCCTCATCATCATCACTATTAATGCTAGGATGGTTGGATTCTTCAGTGCCCTCATATGAGGACTTAACTTGCTACACTAGAGCCCACCTAGGAAAAAGCTTCACTTGAAATAAAGAAGAAACTAGTGGAGCTAATGGATCTAGTGGTTGTTGAACTGGGATCCATTAGAACATGGTTTCAAAGATGCTTTCCATAGCTTGTTGCTCAAAAGATTTAAGAGCATCAACATGAGATGAAGCAAAGGAAGTAGGAGAAACTAGAACATTATGCTCTAGCTATTACATAGAAGCATAGTGCTCCCCCTGAATGCTAGTTGGCGATGCTTGAGTTGTAAGTACATGAGGGGCTTGCTATTTTATAATGACGTAGAAGAATAGAAGCATCTTCCTCGTTGTTAGAGATAGGAGAAGTGGTGTACTCCTTAAATACGTATCCATTGGAGGAAGGAGGAATCCTAGACTCATCTAAGCTCTTATGTAAGTAAGAGAGGTTTCACCCAAGCTTCCCAATAGCCTCGTCAATGGGTCTAAATATCCTCTTCAAAGAGTAAGTAATCTAAGCTCCAAAAGATTTTGATCCTATCAATTGTGGTGAGGCCTCCTTCTTTTGTTTTGATGATCTAGTGCTAGGTCCTACTACTATTGTGTGAGAAGGACTCCTCTTCTTTGTGTACTCACCAAGACTCTACTTACCTTTAAAAAAAGGTAACTTTGGAATAGGTACATCCTTATTATGGATCAACATGCTAATGAGGTGAGGGTGCCCAAGGATTCTTTCATTGGCATAGAGGCTTAGAATTTCTCTATAAAGAGTGTGCCCTAGATCTAATGGTAACCCTATAAGAAAACAATATAGTACATAACTTTGGGCTAGTAGTAAATAACTGTAACTACCTCCCTTAACTGTTATATTATACAAAAAAATAATTGACAAGTTGGAGGCATCTGGAGTCATGTTGCTTTTCTTAATATGACTCTAATCAAAAGACATATCTCTCCCTCATAATACATCACAAAATTCATCATGAGCTATGGGAATAATACCATTTGTGTAAATGTCATGCATAGATTCTATAGTAACCAAAAGACATGAGGACTAAAAATACCTATAAGTGCATTAACAATTTAAGAAGATACTTCAACAACAATCCCACCAATGGTGGATGTAAAATCCATCACAATAGTATCAAAAATAATAATGTTATAATATAATTCTCAAATTAACACTTCAAGCACTAAAAAATTCATGGAAATGAATGTAGTCTAGTTCAAAAGCTTAAAATAATCCAACAGAGCTTGTTCTCTATGTAGAGGAAAATTAAGAGAATGCTGAAAACAATAGTAGTAGTTCATGTCATTTCAAACATATGCTAAGCATCTAAACTATGAAACTGAGGAGTGTATGAGGGTAGTGCACTACTAGAACTTCCTCTTGCACATTTCTTGGAAGGATTTCTAGATGTACTAACCTTCTGGTGCAAAAAATCATATTTGCCAAAATCACTATGAATTGTGGAGCCTTAGTCATGTCTGTGGAAGAATACAACAAAAATGGGGATTTTGTCTTTCATAACCATGGGTAAATGAGGGTTTTGATGAAAAAGGATATGTCTTTTTTGGTAGAAAGATTTATTTTTCACATGTAAAAGATACAATAGACGTCTTTCATTTATCATAGAAGTCTTTCCTGCAACAAAAAAAATCTTAGAGAGATGTCTCTATTTCTACCAAAGACAACTTGGTAGAGACATCTTTTACTTTTGAAAGATGTCTTTCTTTAGAAGTTGATATGAGGTTTTGTAAGTCTTCCATTGGTTTATAGTCTCAATTAAACATTGAAAACAAAAAGAAAAACTTACCTCTACCTACATGTCATGCTATCAGAAGATGATGGTGTCTAAAAATCTAAAGAATGTGATTCCTATTTTGAGGAATCTCCTTTGAATTGAACTTTCTCAATCTCTAATGCATGAATTCCTCTTACAAATGTTTTAGGGAAAGTGTCTTGATGCCCTTGGTCCTATTTAATTCTCCATTTCCTTTTGATAGCCTTGGCCCTTTGGGTTGAATTCAATCTTCTTTATGATCTTGCATAAAACCCTTTCTTGATGGACTTTGATAAAACCAAGGAGTCTTGTGATGTGTCCATGTACTCATATGATAAAAATTTAGAATACAATCCCATTTTTTATGCCCAATCTTGTTACAATAATAACATCTAATTCTCCTATTGGAAAAATAACTAGAAGCAGCAAACCTTTGAGGCGTTTTATGTTGGATAGAAGCTTCCCTTGATGCAGAGTCCTTGTTCTTTGATGGTTCCTTTAGATGAGATGGAGGTTCCTCTTCTTGGTGGAATCATCCAACTCCACTTTTGTCTTGTGGGATTATTCGTTTTCCATGAACCATTTGAAAAGACTCTTTTCCTTTCATTAGTCTTTCATTTACTAGCCTAACATCAACTAGTGATTCTTTCATTTGCTCACATGATTTGGTTAGTGCTTCATTCTCAATGTTAAGGTCTAAGAATTGTTTTTAGGGATCAAAAATAGTTAATTATAATGAAGATATTTCCTAATCTTAAGGTTTTACTTTTTTATTTAACTTAGTGCAAAAATTTTGAAAGTTTAAAAGTTTTTTATGTAATAAATCTAACATCTCATCATCATTTAGTTCATTGTCTAATGAACTACCATCAGTAAGACCCATGTAGATGAGTTGAGATTTTTTCCATGAACCTCCTCCTCTTCTTCACTCTATTTACCATTATCCCAACTTTTATAAAACTTGGTATTCTTTCTTTCTTCAAGGGATTTGTTCTTATATTGCATTCTAAGGCTACTAGGACATTTGGAAGCCACAAGGCCTCTACGTTCACACATCGAAAATTCTATAGAATAAAAATATAAATTAGAGTTTAAAAAGTTCTTCCTTCTTTCTATACCTTTCGGCTAATTGAATCTTTGTAGATATGATCCTTTTTTCTTCCTAACAATTACTCATTGTAGCTTTCTAGTGAGAAGGGCACTCTCATCTTCACTACCATCTTCATGCTCATTGAGTTTCTTCTTCTTTAAAGAAGTCTTTAAGGGAATGGGTCTTTCTTGAATAATTTTTCAATTATGAGATTCATCTCATAAGCTATGAGAGAGCTTTGAAGCTCTTCAAATTTTAAGGTTAAAAAGTCTCTAATTTCTTCCATTACTGTGACTTTAGGCATGAACTACAGTCATAAATTTTTGATCATTTTGATGATGATGTTGCTTTTGGGCAAGTCTTTATCTGTTCCTCTAATGGCTATAATAGGATCATTAGCTCTAGAAGAATAATCCTTTATTTTTTGGCCTTCTTACATTTTGAGTTTATCATATTCACTTTGTAGAACTAAAAATTTTAATTGCTTAATAATAGAGGTTGCTTCATAAGTAGCTTCTTAAGCTTGCAAATTTATTTGGTCATTTTACACCTGATAACTTATTAAATTCAGATATATTCAATGCATAATATAAAATTTATTTTACTTTTGAATAATAAATGAACATATCATTTTCCTCTTAAGACAATTTATTACAAGGCTTGATGATGCTAATGGTACCATTGACAAGTGAAGCGTAGCCTTCCAAGATTGACTCCTAGACTCCAAGATTGACTCCTAGACTTCAAATTCCATGCATTTGAAGAACCCTTACATTTTAGCTTTCTAATAGGAAACACTGAATACATCAAACATGGGTGGCTTTGTGTAAGAATTCCCCTCCATTGTTCATTCTTGAAAATTGATGAAACAAAAACTACCAAGATTTGATACCACTTGTGGATCATTGAACTTAGAAGGGGAGGGTGGGGTGGGGCAGAGGGAGGGATGGGGGGAAGAATACATTTCCTAAATAGAAACTTAAAAAAAAAGCAAACACATAAATTTATGTGGTTCCCCAACTTGGGCACTTCATACTCAAAGAGTATATTATAAGCACACCTTTGGACTTTGTTGCTCTAAAAATGTGGTTGAAGGTTCTACACTCTGTATTGTCATCAAGGCCCTCTCTAGAGTGTTGTACTATAGCACAAATCACTCAACCTCACAAGGCCTCATTAGGCTTGGAAATTTGGTTTCAAGGCTTCCAAAACATTTAGAATCTTGAGCTCTACATCAAATTGTTGTATCATAACACCAACAACTCAATGTTTCAAGATCCCAACAAGCTCAATCACATCAACTCCATAGCGTAACAAGAAGAAGAACTATGAGGAATAATGGCAACTTAATTTGGTGATCCTTGCATAGTTAGGTATAGCATGCTTTACAAAGACAAAATGATTAGATAATGAGGAGCAAAAGAGAATTCAATGATTACAAATGATTGTACAATGAATACAACAATGATTGCATTTTCCCCAATGCAGATGAAGTCTTCTTATCGTTGCTATGTTGCTAAATCCATCTCAAGACTCTTGGAACAACTAGCTAATGGTTATGGGAGATGTGTTTTTTGCACTTGAGATGTCTTTCTAAATTGGCCTTCAAATCTAGGAAGACATATTTGTTTCTTGAAAGACATATTTCTAAAGTCTCTACTATAGAAGATATCTTTTTAGAATTGGTTTGCAATTTGCAAATATGCCTTTGTCTTATGAAGGATGTCTTTGTTTGAGAAAGACATCTTACTATTTTTGAAGATGTCTTTGTCTGAATCCACTCCAAATCTACCAAGATGTATACTGCTTCTTAGAGACATCTTTCCTCACTTTCCCTTGTATGATGAATGCATCATTCCTTTTATACAACCAAGTTCAATCCAAGTTCTTATCCTACAAGCACAACACATACAAAAAAATTGTTTCTCATTTTTTTAATGTTTTGACATACCAAAACCAAAAGGTCCACATGTCAAATATAGGTTAACATTGTATTTTATGGCTAGGTTACTAGGTTGGGCTCAAGGAGTGGTGCTAGATGGAAGGTAATGGTAGAAGCAATCTTGGCATAGTAGGAAAAAATCACCAAATATTCAACATTGAGGTCACATGGTGACCCGCTACCATAATGAGTTGTACCATTACAATGGTTTCAAGCTTCATCCTATAAACACAACTCCAAGAGGTCAAGAAAACCAAGTAAATAGAACAAGTTATAATGCTACAATATTGAAAATCCACATGAAATTATAAAACTAAGCTACCTAGGTTACCAAAGTTGCTACTTTAAGGTTTTGGTAGGCCATGGTATCAATTTAAGGCCTTAGTAGGCCATGTTACTAGTTTAGGTCATAGCGGACTATGGTACTAGTTTTAAGGTCTTAGTAGATCATGCTACCAATTTTAGGCCTTGGTAGTTTGTTGAAAGTAAGATTCCTTATTGATTATTTTTAGCTACAATTAGTATGAATCTAAATATGAATGATTAACTGGATTGGCTAGCTAATTTCCATCCATGCTAACTATCTTAAACACATCATTCCTATAGGCTTTGGTGACAAGGAAGGTTTGTTTCCTATTTGGTGAGAATTTGTCTATACACTAAAAGATGGCTTTGAGAACTAGATCATCTTCCTTGACCTTATGCCTAGTTAAGTTATGATCATGCTGCTACTTCTACCTCTCTTGAAAGTGTTTGATGTGAGCAAGTGCTTGCATACATTGCTCCTCCATTGAGTCTAGGGCTATTGTCCATAACTCCTTGTTCTACACATCATTGATGAAGTTAGTTAATGTTACTTAAAGTGAAGGCACCTCCAACTCAAGAGGTAAAATAGATTTAGAATCATAAACTAGGCTATAAGGGGTCACATCATTTATCATGCATAGGTTGTTCTATATTCCCATAGTGCATGGAAAAATCACTCATGTCATTTGCATTTTCTATTGTTGAGAATCTTCTTAAGCATGTTGATGATGGCCTTGTTGCTTACATTTTCTTATCCATTGGCTTGATGGTAATAAGGTGATGAGAAATAATGCTTAATGCCTAGGTTATAATAGAAATCTTTTTTTTTCTTGGCTACTAAATTATAGTCCATTGTTTGTAACTATGGTCATAAGGATGCCAAAATGGGCTACAATGTTATCTAGGATGAATTCACAAACCTGCTTAGATGTATTCTTCCTTAGGGGAATATTCTTAACCCACTTTGTAAAGTATTCAGCTGTAGTGATGATGAAGATATGCCCCATTGAGAACTTAGGCGTTATAGGTCCAATGATGTCCAATCCCCCTCATTGAAATGTCCATGTTATTTGAGTGGTATGCAACTTAGTTGGTGGTACATGTATGAGGTTGCTATACCATTGGCATGTGTCACAATGCTTAACCTTTTGCAAGCAGTCATTTCTCATATGGGTCCAATAGTAGCCTAATTGTCTAATCTTAGCAACCATATCTCTAGATCCAATATATCCTCCACAAACACCCTCATGAAGCTTCTCTAGGATTATTCTAGCTTAAATTTTACCTAAGAAATTTAGGAGTATGCCATCATGGGATCATCAACATAATGTGTTATTAGCTATGATGACATACTACTTCGATTGCTTATGTACAATGTTCTTTTGAGCAGTAGTTAGGCATTTTAAGGATTTTCCATGCATAAGGTAAAATTTGATATCATCATACTACTCCTTGGTAGGAGCAATATGAACAACAACCACAAAGGTATCCTTAGAATTCTACATAATGAGAGTAGCATAGTCCATAGTTAAGGTGGTAAACTTACTAAATATATTTAGTACCACACTAACAACTAATGTTGCAATTGCATTGAGTACTGTGTTCATATTTTGGGGTATGTATTGGATATCAAAATTTATGAATTGTTGTAACAACTACTTCCTTAGGTTACAGTATGGTTGTAAATATTTAGCTTTACATGCATAGACCTAAATGACTTGGTTGACCACAAGTTTTGAATCACCTTTGATCATTAAGCATCTAATGCCTAGATCACAAGATACCATCATTCCTATCATCAAACCCTCATACTCTACTATGTTGCTGATACATGGGAACTTAAAATGATAGGCAAAGGATTGGATTTCACTAGATGGAAACATTATGATTGCAGTGACACTAGCTTCATGGGTAGTTGAAGCTCCATCAAAGTGCATGATTGCCTCATAACCCTTAGGTACTTAGTTAATGGAATTAATGTATTCATCCAGAAACTTAGGATGTATGGTTGCTTAGTCATCAATGAACAAAACTATAAGTTGTACGACTATAACTTGACCTTTTGTTGAGGATTAAGAGATGTAATGAAGGTTAAACTTCATATTTATGGCTTTCCATTGGGCTATATGACTACTAAGCATGTTATTCTTGCAAATTACATTGACTTGGATTCTGAAGAGGTAGTGTCTCTACTTCCTCAATGAGAAGACTAGTGCTAGAAAATACTTCTCCACTTCAGTGTATTAGGTTTCATATCAACTAATGCATGGATAAGATAGTATATTGACATTTATTCTTCATCGTAACACTTTTGATAGAGTAGAGAAGCAATGGATATGTCAGAGATGGCAAGATAGATGTAAAATGGTTTATCCTCTTATAGAGGAGAGAATGTTGCTAGTCATGACAACTCTTACTTAAGGTTTTTAAAGGCCTCTTGGAATTGACTTGTCCCATCAAAATACCAAAGATTCTTTGAACCCTCTCGACTACTGAATTGTTCAACGGTGTGACTACAAATAGAGGCTCTCTTACAATAATCCCAATAGCAGTTCCCACACGTTGCACAATAATAAAATTTACTACTAAAATGCTTTTAAGGATTTTAAACATGAGTGCTTCTGTGGCAAAATTTTAATAGAAATTTCTATTGGGCAACAAGAACAATAAGAGCAATATAAAAATCCCAAAATTACTTGCCAAGGATGATACTATCTAAACCACTAGCTAAGCAATTAAAAAAAACAAGAAATGAAATGCATAACTCACACGACCATGACAAAGAGACTAAAATCTTTATTCTAGCAAGCCATCTTGCAAGCAATCATCACAACTTATTCTTTACAAAGCTCTTCTCCCAAGACTCAAAGTGTCTCCAAGTGAGAGCCCAAATGCTAACCAGTAGCCTTCTCAAAGTGTGATGTATGAGACTCCAAGTGATGTGAGAAGTGATGATATCAAGTCCTTCCTCCCTTTTATTCCTTGACCCCTGAAGCCTTTTTATAGGGTTCCAAGGTAGGTAGGGAAGTTACATATTCAAAAATATCTCACCTAACATCTCTCCCAAGTAACTTGGCCAACCAATTAGGAGATTACCTGCCCAACAAGTTAGGAGGTTACTTACCCAACAAGTTAGGTAAGTTACAACAATATTGGGTGGTTTCAACCACCAAAGAGATAAAAAGGCTACAAGTGACAAGTGGTCTTGGTGGTTACAATATCATATAAAATTAAAATACAACCACTAAGATACATAGAAATACAAGCTATAGTTGCAACTTACCATACATATATGTCCCTTTTATTTTGCTTCTTCAAAATGAGATGTCAAGTCTTCTAAGTGATGTATAGAGAAGTTACAATTTCAAAATATCTCACCTAACTTCTCTCCCAAGTAACTTGTCCAACCAATAGGAGATTACTTGCTAAAATATCCTAGCTAACTTTTCTTCCAAGTAAGGTGGTTACAACTTACTCATTTAATTAGGAAGGATTTATTTAGGAAGTTATACATGTAATTAGGAGAGATTTATGCTTTGGAAATTATATCTATACTTTTAAATAAACATGTTTAAAATATCATAAACATGTTAATATTACAAATATTTGTAAGTGCTTAATATAACTTATATAATATATCAACCAACAATGTTTTTGAAGTCTTGAGATAAATTAGAAAAGGGTAAGTTTATAACTGGGGCTTCACATGTGCATATGGTATTGTGGATTATTTTAAATTTTAAATTTTATTTAATAAAATGCAAACTCCGGTTTACTAGCATTGGCCAGAAATATCTCTGGACACTTGTCCTGATGTGCTTCCATATCTTTGTTGCCGTATTCATCGGACTGGTATGCGATGCCGAATGCATCGACATTGGTCATGGCTGCTGGTTTGGGAGGTAAGTTGTAGGAGGATGACATACCACCCAAAATTTGAAATGAATCTTCTTGTTGTCCACCCTTTGCTCTCTACCTTTTGTCCTCTATTTTTTTATTTTCTATAGTGCAATTGTAGACACACGGGATAGAACACCAAAAAATGCAGATTCTGATTTGGGGTTTTTTATGCATCCTATATCTGCGTATTGTGTTGGCGCTGCCCTTATTACCTTCGTCTGCCTTTGTGCGCTCGCTGCTTGTGTGTTATGTTGATGCCATTTCTGAATTAACCCTACTGGAAGCCCTAATGGTAGAAAAATAGACCCACAAATTTTCCAAGAACACCCAAACTTCCACCAAATGATGAATTTGTGCCAGCAGCGGAAGAACCCTTGTCAATCTTGCCACTGTGTGGAGTAGGAAAATTGAGTTCAATTCCATTGCTAAACTCACCAAATCATTAGTGGAATTCGCGAACAAGGCTGCGTTTAGGACAAAATCCTGGGAGGTAAAATGGGCATTTTCTATGGCCATCTAGAGCACATTTAGACAACGATGATTGCAGGTATTATTTAGTTGTTGTGTAGGCCTTCCATAGATCCATGCCCAAGAATTTCATGGTTCAGTTTGCTATATTGCGTAAGTGAGGATTTGGCATTTGCAAAATTGCGAGCCTCCAAAAACGTAAAACTAAAATATTTGCATCTTTCACCATTTTTTTTTGCCTCAAAATTACTCCATATCAATCCTGTCATCCCATTCATCCTTTAATTTACTCGACAAAGTCTTAACAATGGGGAAATTGAACCTTAACATGCCAACAACCTTTGAATATATAACTTTGATAATTCTTGTAAGTTATTGAAAATTTACCAAAATCAAACCCATGAGTCATATTGTTCCATAAAATGGCAAAATGTGCCGACATTTCTGCCCCCTTAAAAGCTTAAATAAACTTATGCAGCCTAATTCCCAAAACATCTTGAAATTTTCATTGAATTTTTACATTCAAGAAGAATTCTTTTTTGAGGAAAATTCTCATTTAACATAAGGTGAGATGGGACAAAAACCTCATTCCTAGCAGAAAATCAAACTGTACATAACAACTATACATTATCAAGTCCTTCAATGGACTATTCTTTGGATGGAAACTAAATTATGAGGGTTACCTTAGTGGGAATCCTCACCTCCTTCACCTTTACATAGGAGATTTCTGATGTGATGTAGGTAGTCTTGCTGTCTTCTTGTTTGGTGGAGCTTTCACCTTGATCTAGTGGAGCTTTCTTTTCAACCTTTTCCTCATTTTCTTGTTGGAAAGAGCTCTTTTGTTCTTCTCCATTGACTCCTTCATTTTCCTCTTGAGAGGCCAAAGCTTCTCCCCATCCCCATGATGACTCTCCATAAGTTGGTGGCTCTTGTTCTTTCTCTTCTTCTTTGGAGCAATCTTGATATCGCCCCCAAACATTGGACTCTATATCCAAACCCCAAGTGAGAAAAGAAAATTCATTAGATAGCCAAGCCATAAAAGGGCATTCCTTTGGAGCTCCACAAGATTTAGCCTTTAGATAGGCGTTCAATACATGCTCAGGGTAACATCCCATCACATATGGAATAAAAGGCTTTCTCAATGCTCTCTTAAACTCCATTGGCTCTCTCTAACCTTCACTACCAAACTTGAAATGAAAGAAGATGAAATCTTAAGAAATCTAACCCTCTTTTTATAGGTACTAAGAATATTAACTCCCATCCAAGTGTCTTCAACCAAGTTTCCTTATTTTTAGGCATTTAAACCATTTGTCACAATCCTCACCAAGTGGTGGATGAGTCACCTTCCCCACTTGTCAAACTTGTAGAATTTCACTTGTTTCACTTTTATGCTTCAATTTGCCCCATTTGAAAGAAAGATGATGTTTTAAATATAAATAAAGCATAATTACTAGTAATATTTACATAATACTATATACATATATTATTTTTGTATCATAACATCTTCAAGTTGTATGAAATTGTCCCAAATAATGTTTTATATGCAAAACATTATATGGAAACTGCAATTCCATGCCATCTAAGGTTGATAATCTGTAAGTATCCTCTGACAATTACTTTGTAATTTGAAAGGGGTCAATCCATGTGGGAGTAAACTTATTTGTTTTCTTCACATTCCATAATAGGACAAGATCCCCTATCTTGAAAGTTCTTTTCAAATATTTGCTATCAAACCATCTTTTGACTTGAGAGGTATTTCATAACAAATTATCCCTTGCTTTATCTACTTCAGATTCTCTTTTAATAAGCAAAGTCATGAAACTTCTATCTTTATCAGTATTTTCACTATATCTTTGTACAAATTCAGAAGCTGAGCTTATAATCTTGTTTGTAATTCTTGTTGGAAAACCATAGACTAAATTATATGGTGATGTCCCAATAGCTTTCTTGAATCTGATTCGATCTTACCATAATGCAGATTGTAGATAACAATCTAATTTCCCGGATTCCCATCCATTGATTTCTTGATATAAGCGATAAGCTTTTTATTGGCGAATTTCGCTAGGCCATTTCCTTGAGGATAATAATTTGATGAAGAAAATAAGAAAATGGACTTTGTAGATGCCCATATGAGAAACTCTTCAGATTTGAAGGTGGGTCCATTTTCTGACACTAACACTTCAGGTAGACCGAATCTACTTAGAATGTGATCTTCTAAGAACTTAATCACGTCTGATGCTGAACTTCCTCTTAGAGCCTTTTCTTCAGACCATTTAGTAAAATAATCAGTAGTTGTGAGAATAAACTTGTGTCCAGCTCTTGAAGGAGTAATTGTACCGATAAAATCCAAACCCCATTGCTGAAATGGTCTTTCTGCAACTACCTGTTTTAAAGGGGCCCTAGCCCTTTTAACCTTAGGCCCATGAACTTACATTTATAGCATTTTTGAATCTTTGAACTAATGTCTTGATACATGGAAGGTCAGTAATATCCATATCAAAGTATATGTTGCATAGTTGACTTAGGGGATTCATAAAATAAATTCAAATGATCATGAAATTGTTCCAAAATGAAACTAATTTGATCATTATGAACACATTCCAATAAAACTCGCCGAAAATCCTTTCGATATAATATACCATCTTTAAGAACAAATCTTCGTGCTCTTTTAAAGAAAGCTCTCTTTTGACTTGCAGTTAAATTATTTGGGATTTTCTTTGTACTTAGAAATTTGAAAACATCATCATACCAATTCTCTTCGTGGGTGTCAAGTGTATAAATTTAACTTTCTCTAGTCATTAACTTGGTTAGTCCCATTCCCTTAATTGTCTTGCATATTTTCAATGAAAATCTGAAACTTTGCAACTTAATAAGCCATTTCCCTCTTTTCAATCCAATCTCATTTTGGGATAGGAATCACTTGATTGCAGGTTCAATTAGCATAATGTGAACTGATGAACTCTCCAAATAATATTTAAAATGTTGAAGTGCTTTGATGACTGCAAAAGCTTGCTTCTCTAAGTTTGAGTAATTTAACTTTGAACCTTTCAACTGATACCCAAAAAATCTAATTGGTTCATCTTGACCTTCACTATCTTTTTGTGTAAGAATAGCGGTAATAGAATCATTTGAAGCAAAAGAGTATAACCAAAAATCTTCTTTAAGTCTAGGATTTACCAAATATGGAGCCTCTTGTATAGCCTTTTTGATTTTTAACAAAGCTCTCTATGATTCTGATGTTTTCTCTACTTGGACATCCTTTTTAAGCATATTCATCAAAGGTTTGGTAATTTCGGTAAACCTAGGGATGAACTTTTTCACAAAGTTTATCTTCCCAAAGAAAGATCTAAGAGATTTCTTACTAGTGGGATGCTCAATATTCTGTACTGCTTGGATTTAGGAATTGTCTATAGCAATCTCTTCTTGACATATTATATGGCCTAATAGACTTCC
>MNCI01005121.1:23006-38741 GCA_015680685.1 Gnetum montanum | reverse complement strand
TATTAGGAAATAGCAAGAATATTTTGCTTACACCATTAAATAAGAGTTTTGACAATGTTTTCATCATAAAACGTCTAAATCATTTAATTTTTCTTTTTAAGATATTTGTTCATTTTACAATAAATTATTTACAAGACAAGATGATAATTCTACTACTATTATAAAACCAACATTTGTCCAATTTACTAATGAGGAAGTCATAGAGGGTATTAAAAAGCTAGCATCTAGAAAAGATGTAGATTTAGATGTAGAATTATTAAAGTGGCCATGATACATTATTCATAGAAAAATTTGGCACAAATTAAATTCAACAATGCAACAAAGATTAAATCAACATTGGAACACTAGTAAAGCTATCTTGTTAGAAAAAAAGGGGGATAAAAATAATTTTAACAGTTACCAAATGATAGTTGTGAGTAATATTCTTGCTAAGTTGATAGGAAATTTACTAGAAAAAAGAATCAATTCTTGGATTGAACAAAACTAGATCAGGGCAAGATATTAAATAGATTTTAGAAAAACTTTCTCCACTATTGATCACATAATTACTGTTAAACACTACATAGAGTATGTAAGAATACCTAATAAAAAAGCTTTTATGTTTTATTCATTTTACACAAGCATGTGATTTAGTAATCTATATAAAACTATGATTGTTCTTGCATAAAATTGGCCTCCCTTTAGATTAGGTTGCAACAACTTAAAGATTATATGAAGAAGTGATTATTAAAATTATAGATAGTAGTTTAGAAAAAAAAACTCTATTCTAAAGCAAAATTGAAGTTAAGAAAGTTTTTCCATTTTCTCCAAATCTCCTTAGTATCGTTATTGATTAGAGGTAGAAATGGTTGTCCACCAATCAAGTTATCAGAATCCTATCAACAAGCTTTGCTTAAGTTCTCATCATCTTAGAATTAAAAGTGGAAGATGAATTTAACTCCTATGAGAAGAGTATACTTGTAGGTTGTATAGATCAAGAGCCCTTAAAGATAAGTTACATATATTTCTTTCTTGTGTTATAACTACCCTTTTGAGAAAACCTTATAATATTATAGTAAAAAGTCTATATAATTTATTTTTGATGCTCCATTAGTGCTTTGTCAATTTTTAGAGTTTATAACTATTTTTGATGCTACAATAGATCTTCAGACATAACAAAGTTTCATTTTTTATTTCATTAATTTGTTAAAAAATAAAATTAAATTTGGGCCCTTGCCATAACCCTATTGGGTTAGCACATGTTTGCAATGTAGACCTACTACATTGTGTCATAATTAGCTAGGTAGTTGATGAGTGGTGAGGTACCCCTAGACTCAACCATATGAATACGAGCGTTTCATGCATGATTTGGTCAAACTCCACAAATGGGCTAGTTGTGGTATCTAGATAGTTACTCATTAATTGTAGTTCACTGTCTTCCCACCTAGACTAGTATATGCTTTTTTACATATGGTTTAGTCCAAAGTGAGGTGTCTGATGTGGTTTCTAACCTAGTGCTACTCCTAGAGGTGATGGAAAATAACTTTAATTAAGCTAGGAGGAAAAAGGGAGAGAGAGTTAAGCTAATAGGACATAGGGAGAGAGTGTGTGTATAAGCTAGCCTAAGTGCAATGAGCATCCATTCCTTAATCATCTGTACACATCTTGGACCTTGCACATGAGTACTACTAGGATTACCAAGTGCAGGGCCTAAGTACACTACTAGGATACCAAGTAGTCACACTTGAATGCTTGTGATCAAGTTGTACTCATTTTGTATTTAAGGAGTTTAGGGTGAAGAGATATTAACTATAAAAATAATAATTAAATAATTAAACTAAGTAGATGCTGCAATGATGAAGTAATCTTGATCTTTATGTTTGGTTATGTACGTGTCCAAGTACATCATACTCGAATAAAGGTTCCATACAATTACAATCATCACACTATAGGCATGCACTAGGATAAAGGGTTAAGAGGAAAAAATGACAAAAAGACTCTACTCTAACACTAAACTAGCCTCCTTTAACTCCTTGCACTTACATATGTATTTATAGGCCCACATAGGAGTCACGATATTGTGCATCTAATATCTCAAGCTAGGCCACGATATCACATACCCAATATCGCGTATGCGATATTGATGCCTAATGAATCATGATTCATCATACCCCCATGACTGAATGAAAACTTGTCCTCGAGTCAAAAAAAATGAGAATAAGCTCCATTGATTACATAGTGGAGAGGTATGGGATTATTAACTGACTAGAAATTTATTCATGTTGCAGTGGAGAACTCATTAGAACAAAATTAGGAGACAGACACAAAAATAAAAAAGCACAAAATTACAAAATTTTGTGGAACTCATGTGATTCTAGGTGGCGATGGCTCTTCCATGGGTCACTTCCCCTTGTCCTGTGCTCCAAGTTTTGGAATTTGATGACTTTGAAGTAGTGCTTGGAGCTTTTCCTCTTCTGTTTGAGGATCCTATGCCATACATGTTGATGCTCTAATGTTTGATGGAGTTGGCACCTCCGATGGGCACGGTAGTTGCAGGAACGTCTTATTTGCTTTGATGTACCAAGTCACAAACAACCATTGTTCCTCCTCGAAGGATCTGGCTTTGTCCCTATACTCTTGCAAATTTGTAACCCATCGAGCCATATATACTACGACATCTTTCTAGCCTTGGTAGCTGGTCTTAACCACCTCTAGTTCAGAATTTGTGACTTCTAGCTTTTGCAACGTTTTCTTGTGCTTTGCAAATTATGCTTCATATTTGGCGTAGGTGGCAACTACCTACTTCTTGAGCTCTATTCTTGGGCATCTTGCTATTAACATGGATAGATTAGCATACCGTAGGTTTGCCAATTCCATGTACTCTGTGAGGTCTTGAATTTGTAGGTCTAGGATTTTAAGTTCCACCTAGTGGTCAAATGCATATGTGTCCAATATGGCTCGCCAATCAGTGTGTTGAGCACTGAAAGTGTTGATGTGGGCCTTGGTCATATGGATCTCCTTCTCGATGACTTGCTTGTACATTCCCAATTGGTCTCTGAAGTGCTTCTTTAACTTTTCATGCCGCTTGGCCTCATTTTGCCACATGCTTATTTCAATGGTCATCTTCTGACGAATTATGCGTACTTCCTCCATTGAGAGGGTTTGATTCGCTTTGGCCAAATGGTTCATGTCTTGGTTGACCCTGACCAAATATTCTCATAACTACTAAATTTTTTTTTCAAGAAAATTCTTCTATTTCTCAATAGTGATCAACTGAGGATTGTTAGCAGCGAGCTATTTATTCTCTTCCTATAAGGCCTTGAGTGCTTTGGTGTGTGCGTAGGTTTGTGCTTGTGCCTTGGAAGCATCCTAGTCAACCTTCTCCTTCTCCTTCACTACTCTTTTATTATCCGCCAATAATTTATTGAGTTGCTCTATCCTGAAGATGTCCAGCTAGTTTGTTGGAATGAATTGAGATGGGTCCCGTTATGCAACTTGTAGGGTAATGAGCCTTTCTTGGAGTCTTGCCAACTTCGCTTCCATGTGCTTGGCCCTGATCTCTGCCATGACCAGCTTTCCCTTGGTTGAGATGAGGTTTGATTATGCTATTGTAACATCTTGTGGAATGTCAAACAAGGATGTCATTACTTGTTCTATTTGTAGAAATTGATCAAGGACATCCTCATGCTCTAGAGGAGTTATCGAGGGATTGGCTAGAGTTTGAGCATCTTGTGCTCCTATGAAATCTACTGGTGGCACAACATGGATATTGAAAGATTCTTTGATGTGGTCTGCAACCACTTCTACGGCTCTTGTTGCATCTTGGTGTTGCATGACCATCACTGTGGCCTCTTCACCCATTTTCAATTGCACCTGGAAAGACGTAGCATTTCCTAAAATTTTTTGTAACCAATGAGTCTCCCCTCCTCCTATTTGAATGAACACCTCATCCCATGCACGATCAATATAGATTGTAGGTCATATGGTGTCATAGATGATGCAGAAGAGATTAGCATCATCACGACTTCCCCAATTGACTGTCTCAACGATGGCCCTGAGATGGCTCATCAACGGTTGATAATCTTGCAACAGTGGTGATGGTTGGTCTCGCTAGCTCGCTGGGCCCTATGCTTGGGGGTTGGCTAGGCCCTGTAGTTTGAGTTGTAGTGGACGCCACCATCTATTCTTGCTTTGGCTTTGGCTTTAGTGTCTCACTAGCACTTTTCCTTAGAGCTGGTGGCTTCAGTAGTTCAGTGAATAAAGCATTTTGGGCTCTTTTGAGGATGTCATTAGTGTACCCCAGAATACTAGCATATTTTCATAGCTTCTTGATGAGACAAGGGAAGGGCAACATGAATTTTTCTATCTTGTGTTCTTCAAAATTCCTGAAGATCTCCATGAGATACAAATGAGGAAGGCTAGCATTAGCCTTTCCCATCAATATCACACTTCATCTTGCTGCATACATTGAGATTCTTTTTAATTCTCTCATGGGGAAGATGTGATAAGTGCCAATCTTGAAGTATATCCTTTTTTCTAGCGTCAACTCTCCATATGTCTTGTCCTCTTTGTCGTACACCCTTTCCAACCAAACTCTTTGTGTATCAGCATTGGAGCGAGTGGACAAGTGAGCAACTTTTGTCCCTATATTCAGAAGGTTCAACACTTCTAAGATGGCCTTGGTAGAAAAATCTATAGACACACCACAAATGTCAATTGTGGTACCTTCTTCTTTATTATGCCAAAATTTGTACATTTCTCCTAAGTACCAAGCACCACTTTCAAAGAGGATAGGTCATAATGGAGACCCTTTGAGCTAGTCCCTAACAGCCTCAGGAGTAAATTCCATGAAAGGTCCAAAGTTTAATTCCATAGTCACAACTACTGACGTGGACCTTTCTTAGATAGCCTGGACACACTCCAAGGACAACATGAGGTGTTTTCCCTATTTAGGCCCTTTAGTAGCTCCTCCTTTCACCTATCCTGATTACATAGTAGCAAGAATCTCTTAATGGATGCTAAATTATTGCGCCTCCTGCTCTGCACGTTGTTCGAGAGACACTTGTCCTCTACCTCTCTTGGGTAACTTGGACACACCTTGAGAGGGTCTTTCTTGTTGTCCATGTTTAAGGGCCATCTATAATCACACAAGGTTGACCAATAGTAAGGTTGTTTACAAAATTCAAGTTATACCTTACTTCTACCTTAATGAATTCATTTCTTATTTCGTGTGATCTAGAGTTAGAAAATCTTGTAGAAATGTCCCCTAAACATTTTAATATTGGGCCCCTTAATTTGATTATGTGGCTTTAAAATTTAATTTCCTGGTGTAGGTGAGGAGATAAGATTATTTTTGGCACATGTTTATCATTTTTTATAATCAATTACCCTTGATAGTGTCCTTTGGGCGATGATGAATTTTGAAAAATTTATACACAATTTGGAGTGTACCCTTCCCCCATGACTATGCTGAAGACTCTGGGTTCAAGTAGGTTCTTCCAAAATAAGAATTAGAGTGCTAGTGAGCGAGTTATGGCTATTGGAACAAGAGGTGTGCAAGTCATGAGTCGTAGAAGAAAATTTAAAAAATTCCCTGTGTGAATACTTGAAAATGATGTTGACATGCTCTAGGGGGGGTCATATATATAGGTTTGTGAGATGCGATATCGTGTATGCGATAGCACGGCCCTGATATCACATCAGACACGATATCACATACACGATATTGCAACTTGTTTAAAGTAGGGTACTTAGAAAAATTGATAAATTTCTGAAATTCTAAACTCAAAAATGAAGGACTTGAAGTTAGTGTAAAAGGTCCAGGGTAATATTAAATAGTCCTAAAGGCACAAAAACTATAATGGTGTAGAAGCTGGCAATGGAATGCATGAATCAGATGAGGAGAAAGGACATGTCTCAGTACATAGGAATGTTTGACCTAAAAGGATAATGAGGGAAAGAGTATTGTAATTCTTGGAGGGTATAAAATGATGTGATGGTGATGTGTTGTGAGTGTAGATTACAAGGGTTACGCAAGTGGATCCTCCCCAAAGTAGGTTCCAACCTATAATGCCCTTCCATAACCAAACCTTAAAATGTTCGTAGGCATTAGAAGGGTTAAATGTAATCTACACTAGTTCCACAAAACACACACATGTAGATACCACCATTATGAGGTATGAATTTAATGCTACACAAGACATGAGTCAAAAATTCATAAATAGTGAGATGAGGTGAATTGTAGAAGGGATTGCAGAGATTAGGACATGAGGTAGCTAACTCAGTGCACAATGAATCCTTAGTGTAAGGCATGATTAATTTGCCATTAACCCATTGTTCAAAAATCAAGACCAAGTCCATTCCTCTAATCAGTGACATCGCATTGTCTTATCCCCAATGATAGACAATAATAAGATCATCATGATGGTAAGACGTATGATCACTTGGCATTTTGTCCAAGGGAGGAGTGATTTTTGCTTTGCAGCACACATGTTTTTTTATGCTTAATCCATAGAAGCCGCTTTCCTTCAGGCATGAATGCATGCATTTCTAGTGGGACCCCTTAGAATAGCATTGGTTTTTCTTTATTGAGTTCCTTTATTACTCTTACTCCCATTTTCCATTAGATCTACAAGGATCTTAGTACAACCAGGCTACATGATAACTCCTATAGATATTACCAAAGAGAATTCACAAGTCCCCTTGATGTCACACCCTAGCCATTCCCTACTTAGTCCATCCTTCTTCACTCTAGGCATAATGAGCACAAAATTACTTTAAGTTTTAATGATGTCAAGAATATCATCGTACCCAGAGTAGAACCTCTTATTAATAGGATGGGTGGATGGATGTTGTGGTCTCATTGGTCAAATAATTAGTCACCCAAGACTTGATAGCAAAGAACAACACCTCCGCCAACGAGTCACATGAGTGTTTTATCCATAGATGAGATTACTTATGGTAAGATAAAAAGATAAAAAGATAAAACAATAAATTGAAAAATGAAAAACTAGAAAACAGAAAATTGTAAAATTGAAGAAATGAAAAATAAAGAAAAAATAAAACATTTATTAATTTTGTGTTATTAGAATGGAGGATACCCCCCATGACTAAATTGTTGAGCATGGCTAGAATTAATAAATGGAAGGTTAGGATCCTTGCATGTTGGAAATATTGGGACCCAATCATATCCAAACCATTAGGTGTCTTTTGGTGTGGTGGTTGGAATGTACCCAGATTGGGGTTCACATACTTGATTATAATTGACATAGTGGGGCAAGTTATAAGATGTGGTGGATTGATACGGGTTGACCCACTATGGCACCCTTGACCATAAGATGGTATGCAAGGATTGGTAGGTCTCCCTATGTGGAAATATTCATTAGGCCCCATAGTTGTTGAAGTATTGATTGGTGGCCTAGAGAAAGTAACATGAGGCATTGGGTTTGTGGAGGAAGATGCACCACAATGCTGGACTTGTGTTAGGTTGGAGGAAATAGTGGTCTCAGAACTATGCTATCCCTTGTTACGGTCATGTCTAAAGAAGGGATGCCTTTGGTGTGATGGGTTTCCACTATTGTTGTTAGTAGAAGCACAAATAACATTTTTGGGTTGATGCTACAGTGAAAACCCTTCAAGTACAATTGGTGGCAATGTAGAAGGAGGTGAAGGATGAGAATGTTAAAATTGAGGGAAATTGTAAGATACCCAAGGTGGTGGTTGTGTTAGAGAGGATATGGGTTGATAGTACCTAGGAGAATAATAATAATGTGGTGAGATAGAGGATGTTGACCTAATGAGGGAAATAGGATGTTGAACTTGATAAGCATTGGTGTTTAGATGGTATGAAGGGTGTAAGCAGTTTGGGGGTGGCCTTCTCCATGACTCGGATTGTTGCCACTATGATCAAACACAATATTTTTTTACGAACTCTAGATGTAACACTCTTTGCCAATGCTCCTATAAATGTGACAAGATTGGGCATTGACCCTTGGGGTGATTGTATAGGAAAATGTTGCATTGATATGTATGATTAGCAGTTGACTTCTCATTTTCTTCAACCTTTCTTTCTGATTGTCTAAAGGTGTTTTGTCCTACTTGTTGGTTCATCATGGTTCTATCTCTAACAATGTTGGTGTATTCTCCACATTTTTTATGCATCCATTCCATCATCCTATTGATCTTTGCCTCTACTTCATCTAGTGATTGTAACACTAGCAAAGATGGTTCTATCTCCTTGTAGTGAATTGATTTCTCCTCTTTATTATCATGGGCCCTTGTTGATTTAAGGTTTTGGGCCTATTGAGATTTTTCAACGTTCTCCCATCTAGCCATTTCTCCTTCTTCTTTTGCTACTCGCTTAATAAGCTCTTGGAGTTGATGGGCTTGTATTTCACATAGTTGACCTCAGGCATACCTCCCTAATGTTTCCCTTGTTTTATTATGAAGCCCATCTATGATATGGTATATTAGCCTTTCCTCGGAGAACCCATGGCCTGGGAAGTTGCTTAACAATGCATAGTATCTTTCTAAGGCCATGTCCAAGGGTTCATGTTATGCTTTTTCCATTCTTGGATTTGTTTCCTCAAGGCTGACACTCTTGCATAGGTTTGATATCTTTCATTGAAGAGTTCTACCATTTTTGGCCAATGTTGAATTGATTTTGGTCTTAAGGACCTATATCATACTTTTTCTTGGCCAATGAGTATCGTAGAAAAGAGCTTAAGTTTTTGCCACCCATTATCAATAATGTTCCATACATAGGCATCATGGAAGGCTTGTAAATGATGTTGCGGACCTAAAGCATAGCCTCTTAAAAATTTGGGAAAGTTTTTTAAATCAAGCCTAGGTAGATGACTTTTCTTACGATGCTTGTAGGATATTTGAATAGCCTCTTGTATATGTGTTAGGCTCTTAGTGGCCAGTAGGGGTTCATCATCACTGGGTAGGTTATGCATTCATGAGTTGGGATAATATTGTCTTCATTTATGTTCATAGGAAACCCCTACATCAAATTGACTACTCCAAACTTCGTCTTCTTCACCATATAATTCATTGGTTCTCGAATGAATTGTCCTACTTGTTGTGGCATTATTGTAGTCTTGTAAGAGAGACATTGTTGTGAATTTGTGTGTGATTTATTTGTAATTATTATTTTTTTCTAAAAGATATATTGTTAATACTTTGTTATAACAATGTTATATGATGTAACTAATCTAGATAACTAGCATCGTCCTGAGCAACGGTGCCAATGATGAGTGGTGGGGTACCCCTACACTCAACCATACGAATATGAGTGTTTCACGCATAATCCAATTGAACTCTATAGATGGGCTAGTTATGGTATCTAGATAGTTACTCATTGATCGTAGTTTTTTGTCTTCCCACTTGGACTAGTATATGCTTTGTCATGTATGATATAGTCCAAAGTGATGTGTATGATGTGGTTTCTAACCTAGTGCTACTCCTAGAGATGATGGAAAATAACTTTAATTAAGCAAGGAGGAAAAAGGGAGAGAGAGTTAAGCTAATAGGAAATAGGGAGAGAGTGTGTATCTAAGCTAGCCTAAGTGTGATGAGCATCTATTCCTCAATAATCCATACACATCTTGTACCTCGTGCACGACTACTACTGGGATTACCAAGCACATGGCCTAGGTATGCTACTTGGATACCAAGTAGTCACACTTGAATGCTCGTGATCAAGTTGTACTCATTCTATGTTTAAGGAGTTTAGGATGAAGAGATATTAACTATGAAAACAATAATTAAATAATTAAACTAAGTGGATGTTGCAATGATGAAGTAATCTTGATCTTTATTTCCGATCATGTGCATGTCCAAGTATGTCACACTCGAATAAAGGTTCTGTACAATTACAATCATCACACTATAGGCATGCACTGGGAGAAAGGGTTAAGAGGAAAAAATGACAAAAAAATTCTACTCTAACACTAAACTAGCCTCCTTTAACTCCTTGCACCTACATGCATATTTATAGGCAAGCATAGGAGTCACGATATCAGGCATTCGATATCGTAAGCCAAGCCACGATATTGCATACCCGATATTGCGTATGCGATATTGTAGGTGCGATATGAAGGCCTAATGAATTATGATTCATTAGTAGTATATTGGCCTACTACTACAAGCCATCGCATGAGCCTATAAGGATTGATGTGTCTCTTTTTGTTATAGTGCCTCTCTTTATGCTGTTGTTTCATATCTCTTGGCCATTGTTACTACCTCTCTTAGCCATTACCACCCCCACCTTTCTTTCTTTCTTGTATACTACCTTTCTCATCATCCAACATGGCAGATAGCCACATTCATCATTTTCACCTATGCAATTTTTACAAAACTTATTAATAATTCTGGTATATGTAGTGTTCATGAGCATCAAGAGCACTATGCACTCCAACCTCCTAAGTGCCAAGAGCATCATGGACTCCAACTTTTCTTGGTAATTTTGGCTACCATGAAAAGTCCATCACATAATGATAAAAAATAAATTAATAATTTTTCAATTATAGAGAAATTAAAAATTCTATCAATTAACAAAAAAGTCCTAAAATCCATCAAATAACTTCAAATTTAGTATTTTAACAAAAAAATTTGAATATGAAAACATAGTCATAATTTGAATAATAGATCAAATTGATGATTTGCTAGGAATTAAGATAAGAATTTCATAATTAACCATGCTCATCTTTAATTAGTACTAGGATGGATGACATCTTGGAAACTCTTGAAAAACATAAAATTTTTGGCAACTCCAAAAGAAGTTAACTTTTGATTTCAACATCTATTTTCAACAAAATAAGAGTCAATGTTAATAGATTTGGATCTTTTAGACATAACGAAATAATTAGAATTAGCTTATGAAATTCCAAAAATCAATTTATGAAGTCATTTTCAAAGCCATTATAAGACATGCAAACTTAATTTGCAGCCCAAAAATTGAGCGTTTTTGGCTAAATTTGGCCTTCCTAGTCTAGTTGAGACATCATTCAACTTCTAAACCTAGTTAAGACATGATTCAATTAACTAGGTGGTAGAATTTTATTTTCATAGTATTTATAACCCATTCAAGGAACTAATTAGCCACTTACAAAACCCATAAAATGGACCAATTAGGGCAGTGGATAATTATCCTACCTTATCTCCTCAGCCTACTAATGTTTGAAACTGAGAGAGTACATTGGAAAACTATGGAGTCCCACATCCAAGATTAAATGGATGCTATTGAGCAAAAACTTAATGAGATTAGAGCATTTAAGATGAGATCCATCAATAAAATCAAGGGTTTAAGAAGTGTATGTAAGAAATTTCAAAGGAGATTAGGATATTATCCAATAACTTGAAAGAGAAATGGTCTGAAGTCCAAGGAAAGAAGTATTCCTTTGTGGACTCTATTAGACAATTAACTAACCATTCACCCAACCCCATAACCAAAATGAATATCCATGAAAGAACATAACTATTTGATATGGGCATGGTTATGACCTAGTCCATAAGAAACAACCTAAATAATTCATTTTAGGTGGTTCCTAGTCTCTAGTACCACCAAGACATAGATACCCCCAAAGAGCTTCTTATTGGTTCTTAATGAGTTTGATATGACTAAGTATGTTTAATAATAATGATAAATTCCTAGAGTAATAAAAAATTTCTAAGAAATTATCTCTCCTAGTTGTTTCTTGAAGTAATTAAATAAATCAAATAGCTCTCCTTTGATCCTAGCATCAAATCTTACATAAGACACACATATATTAAATGGATGATTTTACAGGAAATGTTAATCTTAGATTTTGAACTATCTGCTAGCTAACTTCATGATGTTAGATCATAAAAGCTTTGTCAAATAGAGTAGAAGATTGAGATATGGAGATTATTTGGAAAGTTCAAAATTATGTAAAAGATGACAATTATTCCTATGTTAATCTAACTTAGAATTGATACTTAAAGAAGCTATCTTGTTCAATCAAAATAAAAAATATATATTAACCTCTAATGTAAAGAAAATAATGCATTCCAAAACTATCAGCCCACTCATATGTAGTTATACAATATTAAAGCTAGCCAAAATAAAAAAGCAACTTAATTAGAAATTATAGTTGTAGCGATGGAAAAATTTAGTGTTGGAGGGCCAAAAAATTTCCATATAAAATAATTTAACCCCAGATCCATGAGCCTTGGAAAAGGATCAAAAGTGTCTCAAATAGTCTTTTCAATCACTTAAGAACTTGGGCATCTATTACCAATGTTATAAAAATAAGTGAAAATGTACAAAGAGGTATTTCAAATGTTAAACTCAAGAATGAAGAGATGCATGAAATGATATGACAAAACACAGAAACTACAACTTTATATTAAATGATATAAAAGAAATGTTTAGAAAATACAAATCATGGATTGTGAAGACTCAAGAGTACAAAAATGCCTTTCAAATTAAATGCAAACAACAAGGTGTATTTTGCCACTAGATCTACACTTATCTTTCTCTAGTTGATCTACTATTTGAACTTTGCTTACCACTGGTTCTCTTGGCTCTGAATATTTTGCGTTGAATGAAAATGGTTGTGAACTCTTAGATATTTGCATTGCTCTGAAAGCCTTAAGTTTAGCCAAATGCAAAATGATTCAAAAGCCTTTGAGAATATGGAAAATTTGGCTTAAATAGACTATGAACATTCTAGGTTCTTGTTAGTTAATTCTGCCAAGATTGCTGCAAAATTTCTAACAAATTTTGTAATTTTTTTGAACACATTTTTATAGCATGTGAGGAATTTTAATTGATTTCTAACTTCACATGCTACTCCCACACATTTCCTAGCATGTGGAACTAGGGTGCCTAGCATGTGGAAGCAAAGCCCAAATCCAATATGCTACCTCCACATGCTATATAGCATGTGGAGCTAAAATATACATCATGTGAGATGAAAATGTTNAAATGCCTTGTATCCCAGCTTGTGGAAGCCAAAAAATGCTCCACAAGCTACAATTTCCATGTANCCTAGAAGCTAGAATACATGGAAATTGTAGCTTGTGGAGCATTTTTTGGCTTCCACAAGCTGGGATACAAGGCATTTATAGCTTGTGAAGAATTTTTAGCCTTCACAAGTTGGAATGCATGAGATTTGTAGCTTGTGGGCTACAAATCTCAATATTTTATGTTGAGAAACTGCCTAAAATTTTATCAATACAAGGCCATAATGCAGTATTTTTGGCAAAAAAAGGAAATTATTTCTACCTTTGTATTTCAACCAAATTACAACAAGAATTTTGGCTATGGGATTTTAGTCTACAACATTAATTTTCTTTGAGGTGTTTCATTGGTTCCTCTTTGTTGATGTTTTAAGGATTAACCCAAGACACATCAACAAGAAACATGAAACATTGAAGCAAGTTCATCATCAATGCTCCCTCTCCATGCTTGATTCTATAGTTGTTGAACCATGACAAGGAGTGATCATGATAGTGAAATAAGGTCACAATGAGATGTTGAGACTTTGGGATGAAATAATGGCTACATTGGCTATGAGAGGATGGTCACTTAGGTTAACAAGGAATTCCAAATGTTGACATCATGGTCATAGTATAGTGGTGACATGTGTGCTAGCTAAAAATGTTTTTGTGCTTCATGCTTGAAGTACTAGTTACTTAATAATGTGTTAGAAAAACCATCACTTCCTTCTTGGGCTTATTTGGCCACTTAGCTCCTTTCTTTCTTTGTTTGGATCCATCTATTTGATTGACTTCAGGCTACATTGTCTACTTGGGCTTTTCTTGGTTATATGCTTCCTCATTTTTTGTAAGAGTGAAACCTTCACTGAGTTTCATTGTCAGAGATAAATTTTATTTTGTTTTCTGATTGATTAAGATGTGTTACATTTAATAAACTTGATTGCAAAGCATGTTAAAGGAGATGTCACATGGCCATAGTGCATGAATGTCAAACATAGGTCTTCATTGTTATTAGGGTAAGGATAGCTATAATTTGGCTATGGGGTTATGGCATAAGAGGGGTAATGGAAGTGATATGAGGAAAAACCTCTTGGTAGTGTGGGACAAGCTAACCAAATCTCATGAATCAAGATCATGTGGTAACTCACTATTGCAATGAGTTGCATAGTTGTGATGAATTCAAGCTTCATCCTACAAGTAATTCTCTAAGAGGATAAGAAAACAAATTAAAGAATACATGTGATTATAAGAGATTGCATAAGGCCACATGAGGTAACAAGTAGATACAAGCCATCATAGGTTACAATTGGTATAACATGAAAAACTATAGTTTGTTTCACAAATTTATACAAAGTTTATAGTACTTTTATTATCCCAAAAAGAAAGAGATAAGAGGTCACAGTGGCTAGCTTACTATAGGTTAAAAAGATCATTGATGAGCGACGAGGTACCCCTATGCCCAACCATACAAATCACAGGCATTCATGTGCAATTTGATCAAATTCCAAAGACTTTAATTACCAAGTACGCTAGAGTTAAATAGTGTGTGCATGTTGTTTGTTCATTATCTTACCAGTCCCACTTGTGTAATGCAATTGTATGGTTAATTGTGATTGAGGCATAAGATTTTTGTTATTTTGTGTTTTATCAATTTACTCACCTAGAACAAGAATGAATGTGAGAGTGATTAAGTGCTAAGAAAACTATGATCTAATCTAGCCTAACATGAATAACCATTCCCACTTCCTGGACACATCCTAAACTTTGTGCTAACATTGTTGGGTTATCATACGCTAACTATTTCTGAGCTACCAAGTCACACCTATGTTCGAAGGGGTCGTTCTTGTGTATTTGAATCAGTTGCTTAATTAATCATAATTAATTACTACATGAAATGACAATATATATAAATGCATAAGAAAAAAATTCTCAACTGCTACAAGGTGAATCAAAGAGTTTGTCTTTATTGCCAACATAATGATGTGTTCAAGTACATCAATGGTTGAATAAAGATCTAATCAAACTTAGACCTCCTACTACGGGCACTTAGAAAATATTTTAACTCTCAAATGAACAAACCACAAGAGTTTTTCTACTTATCTACCAAAAACTACTCTCAATTGTGCACCTGGGGGCTGTATTTATAGACCCAAGAGTAACCCTATAATATCAAATGTATGATATCACATCTTGGGTCATGATATCGTGTACTCGATATCGCGACCACTTCGATATCGAGGTGTATGAAAACACAATTTATCATACCCCCACAACTAAATGAAAACTTGTCCTCAAGTATAGAAGAAGAGGAATAGATCCTTTACAAAATATATTAGGAGGTGTGGACTATTTGATTGACATGCAGAGTAACATAGAGAGAAAAGATAAATACAAAAGTGCTCGAGCATATAACATTATAATTGTGTACAAAATTGGGTGTTCATCACAACAGGAAAGAACACCCTCATATCCAATAGACATCTAACCCCTCTTGACAACAGAAGAATGAGGGAGAGGTAGAAAAGATCCAGCGGTCTTGAACAATCTTTAATGAGTGACATTATTTCATCCTCCTTGGTGAAGATAGTCCTACATCTAGTCCATGCTCCCCACTGCGATCACAAAAAAATCAAATATTAGTATATAAAGTGTAATAGATAATAGCTGAATACCTTGTCTTGTCAATGATTTTATCTAGCTAAGTTGTGATTGTGATAGATTGATTGCTTGATAATGTTAGTGGAAAGACTGATGAATGGATTAAGTAAGAGAAGTAGTCCATAAAATTCA
>MNCI01005120.1:915894-1074677 GCA_015680685.1 Gnetum montanum | reverse complement strand
CGGTATGCGTTAACATAACCGTATGTGTTAGGCTCTGATTTTGGAAGGAAGGGTGCTTCGAAGTGTTAGATGGTGGAGGATTGTACATGGCCTCAACCGCTTGTTGTTGCAAGAGTTTGTTTGGGCTTTGGGTTCTGAAGTAAGGTCTTCTCTTTTTACAGTTGTCAGAACCAGCAACAGGTTGGATATTTACAGCTCTCGTAGCGTGACGTTGCTGCGGTTGAGGAGGAAGTTCCCCTTGCATTGTTGGAGCAGGAGGTGTTACGGGAACTACTTGAGGTGGAAGAGGTGCGGATGGATTAGGAGGATGGTGTGGGTATGGAGTGTCTCCTGGAGGAGAAGGAGTCCTTCTGAAGTACTCCCGAGCTTGGTAGTGACGGTTGGGGGTTGCGTGACCCATAGAGTCACTTGGAGAAATCGGCTGCTACACATAATATCCATAAGGATCAGGCTGCCGGTAAGGGTACTATTGTTTCGGCAATGGCATCCCCCATGACTGTGGGTATTGCCATTGCTGATGCTGTTCGATGGGCTGAGGTGGAGTTCCACTTGGATAATACGTTAGTGGTTGGTGGAATTACCTTGGGTTACCTTGTGGATATTGATTGAGTCTTGGATTTAGTGCATACATCCCAAACTCCTGTAGATGTGAGATAATGGGGCAACATCCCTTAGGATGGTCATAGTAGCAGACCTCACATCCACCATCATCGTCTTTGTCAGAATCTACAGCCAGATTGGAGTTAGTGATTCTCCCCTTACCCTTGTTATGTGCAGGGCTTAAATCTCTCCACTTTTTCTTACCTTTGTCACTACTTTGATCTACCTTAGACTCTTCTACAATTTTTAAGACAGTTTAAATTTTAGAGTCTAAGGAACTCCATACATCGTCTACCTTAGCCGCTATTTCTGTTGTTAACTTTTGGATTGGCAGGGTTTTCCAGTTCACCAACTCTTCGATTGGTGATTCATCCTCTTCATCACAAAATTTCGCTCCCTTCTTTTGAAGGGAGGGATTGCGGTTGTACTCCTCTGCACTTTCCCTTTTACGTAGCTCACCTTCTTTGTTTGCTACTTGCTCCAACAAGCTTTGCACTTCATGGGCTCTAAGTTATGATAGCCTCCCTTGGGCATAGGTTCCAAGGGTTCGTCTCGTTTCATGCCTTAGCCCATCCACGATGTGGTGTAGTTGATCCCGCTGTGTGTACCCATGGCCTGGGCAATGATGTAACAATGTGTAGTAGCGGGCCATGGTAGCATCCAAGGGTTCGTGATGACCTTGCTTCCAGCCTTGCATCTGCTTACGCAAATTGGACACTCTGGAGTACATTTGATACTTTTTGTTGAACAGTTCTAGCATCGTACTCCACCTCCTGATGGTTTCTGGTTCTAAGGATTGGTACCAGCTCTCTGCTTCTTTGGTGAGTGTCCTTGGGAACAACTTAAGATTCTGCCACTCATTGTCTATATTCTGCAAGGCACAGGCATCTTGGAATGCCTGCAAATGATTTTGCGGATCAGCATTGTATCCCCCTTCAAATCGTGGGATATTGTTCATGTCTAATCGTTTGATCCGACTATCCTTCAAATGCCTTGTGGGAATCCTAACTGGCTCCGTAATGTCAAGCATACTTTGGGTCACGGGTAGGGGCTCGTCATGATCGTCTCTTTCATGACGCCTGTGATGTCTGAGTGATTCCCTACTCTCCCTACGTCCTTGCCCTTGTCCTCTCTCTCGACTCTCCCATCAAGGTCTCTCATCTTTTTTACTTTTATCCTCCCTTTTATGTTCTTGGTGGCTACACCCAGATGTGGAAGGAGAGGGTGAGTGATGTGAAGAAGGGGAAGAAGAAGGGGAACCATTACCATGACGATGTTTCTTACCTTCTCTTCAGCTGCTACGTCCCTGATCGTGGTGACGGTCAAAGTGCCTGTCCTTAGCATGAGTGGTTGTTCCCTCTGTGAACAGTTGGTGTTCACGGGTATCAGAACCAGGGATATGGATCATTGATCTTATGTTCTGATACCCTTCCTCCTCACCATCATTAGGAGGGGGAACATCCTTTGCTAAAGAACTCGTGACAAGGGGTTCCTCATCTCCTATTTCACTAAGGATGTGCGGGGTCTTGCCCTTCGACAATGTATGTTGGTCTCCCGCCTTGCATCCCTCATACGTTGTAAATCTGTGGGAAGATAATCCCTCATATCAGAATCTATCGCAACGTATTCGATGTAAAGTTCTGTCATGCCAGTCTGTGCCAAAGCACGGAGAAGCATGTTAGGGATAGCATGATCTGGAGGTAACACTATGTTACCAAACAAATCTCTCCAGTGCAACTGTTCATCTTGATGGAGGATAAAGGTAAGATCAGGCACATACTCATCAGGATGAGTATATGTCACCCTATATTGTTTAGGACTTGGCTGATTTTGGTTATGTCTTTTATCTTGCTGTCTGTCTCTAGTATGGTCCTTAGGTGGTGAGTTGCTCTTATGAGAAGAAGACATTTTTATTGGTGTGCTAATTTACCGTATATAATTTTTCTTTGATTAACCCGAAGGTTAGTTAAGGCTCACAATGATGTGAGTGATATTGCTTATGTTCTATTCGGCGCACAAACACGTAGTCCCTAGCAACGGTGCCAATGATGAGTGGCGAGATACCCCTACACTCAACCATACGAAACGAGTGTAGCACGCGCGATCCGGTCGAACTCCGCAGACTAAATGCCTAAACACCCCATGGAACACTTGGGGTTAATCATTTGTTGTCTTCCCAGACTTACTTGTTGTTGTCATGGTGTATGGTTAAGTAAGTTCGAGGTATATGATTTTTTTGGTCTTTTCAAGTTTATCTCCTATGCTAAAGGGTGAAGGGTTGAGAAAGCTAACTAACTCTAACTAAGGACCTAAGTCTATATTAACTAGGGTCAGCATCCGTTCCCACTTACCGTACACACCCTGAACTATGCAACTGTGGCTACCAAACGCTAATCATTATTGGGATCATCACACGTAATGCACATGCTCAAAGTGGTCGTACTAAGGCACTTAACTAGCCTAAGTGTGATAAGCAGCCGATTCCTTGACTAGCCGTACACACCCGTAGGTGCTCGTAGCCAAGTCGTACTTACCCCACGTTCTAGGAGTGAAGGGTGAGAGAACCTAACTAGCCTAAGTGCGATGAGCAGCCGATTCCTTGACTAGCTGTACACACAGGGACTACCACTGGGATTACCAAGTGTAGATGCTGGAATACGCTACTGGGTTACCAAGTAGTCACAATGCTCATAATCAAGTCATACTCATATCGCATGCGACAAGCAGCCGATTCCTTGACTAGCCGTACACATCCTTAGATGCTTGTAATCAAGTCGTACTCATATCGCATTCTAGGAAAGCAATAAATAACAATAAATAAAATCCTATCCATGCACTGCAAGGTTTATCCAATCAAGTTCGTCTTTATTGCCGTACATAACTTGTGTTTAGGTACAATGTTGCTCGAATAAAGAGCTGTTCACTCTAGGACTCCTATTGTGGGCACATGGGAAATTAATCTAACTCTGGAGTGATCAAAATGCCAGAGCTTCGCTAGTTCTAGCTAGGATGGAAAATGAGGGGAGTGCTGCCTCTTATTTATAGATTTGGCGGTGGACTGCGATATCGCGTACGCGATATCGCAGGGGACGACGCGATATCGCGGCTTGTGCATATCGCGTCTCATCAGTAGCAATGGTAGATTTTCTAACCCTAATTGTTATGTTGATGCTTCTCTTTTTATGCAAAAATTTTTTGTTTAAGGATGGATTGAAATTTCTCTTCATTGTTCCATAGGTTTCTAGGCAGTGAACATGTGATGTTTTAGCTTTAATTGTTATATCTACTATTTTTCCATGGGCATGCCCTCCTCTATTCTTCTCTTGGGCTCTTTTCCTTGCCTTGCAAAAGGCGTTCAACCTTAGGAATTCATTTAGGTATCATTTGAAATCATCAAAGGATCAATATTAATTTTGGAAAATTTTTCCTTAATGATTAAACCCTTTTTGAATCCTTGGTTAGCTTAAAATTTTTTAAAAAATTTAGCATTTAGGCTCAAGATGATTGTGAAATAATGTTCCCAAGGCTCTGAGGTAACTAAAATCATCAAGTTTTTTTAACTCGTTTTGATTATTTTTACTATTAGTTACCATAGTGTTTGAAAATGGGGTGTTAGAAAAATTTCAAAAATCACATCCTTAGGCCCCATGGTAAATGAACTGAACTTTGGAAGCTCATAAGTTTTCAAACAACTAAAATCAAAGGTTTGGTTCATAAGATATTGCAAATGCACCAGAATATTGAAAATCATGAGGTGTTAAAATGGCCAAAAAATATTTATTTTGGAGGATAGTTCAGTATTAAAACATTAAAAATGAATTGAAATTGATGAGAAGTAGTCCAAAAATTATGCACAAATTTAGAGAAGTTATTCATGATGTCCTTGAAGATGTGAGGTTTTGGTTCAAAGTCATGATTAACAAAAGTTATGCAAGTGGGTCCTCACCAAACAAGCTCCTACCATAATGCCCTTGCATAACCACTTTTATAGATGTCTGTGGGCACCTTAGAAGTTAAATGTGAATTGTGTCTTTGTTCTAAATAATACATAACCATGTTGATTGGGATCTTGCACTATACTATACACAATCATTAGGCACATAATTGCATGTAGTAGTAAGTTGAATAATGGTATGAGAAGGGATTACAAAAATTGGGATGTGAGGCACCTTACCATGTCCACAATAGGTTCTTGTGTCAATTGTGGTTAAAATGATCAACATGCCTATTTATCAAGGTTTCAAACTAAGTCCACTCCTTTGCTAGTGGCATTGCATTGCATCATCTCGAACTTACCACCATAGGACCATCAAAATCATATGAAAAGATCACAATTGAATAAAAGAAAACAAGGAATAATTTTTAAATAAATAATTACTTAAACATGAAAATTTGAGAAAACTTGGTCATTGGTTATAGAGGTGGCTTCAAGTATGGGTAACATGTCTTTCTAGCCTCATAGCCAATGTTAATTCCACCATAGGAGTACCTTTAGGCATGGGTAAAATATCTTTCCAGTCACATAATGAGACTAGTCCAAGAGACCTTTGCGGTTCTTGAAAGTAGTCTACCTTTAGGTATAGGTAACACGTCTTTCTATTGGTGCCCCAAAAATTAGTTTCTTTTGTGAATTAATTAATGAATGACTTGTGCTTTCCTTGCTAGAGAATTACCTTCAGGCATGGGTGGCATGTCATTTTAGTAACATGGCAAGGCAATACTTATTTGAGAACATGCCTTCATGAAAAATTAAAACATGAGGAATGATATAAATACATGGAGTATTAAAACCCATAGAGGAAGTGCAAATAAACAACAAATCCTCTTGATGTCACATCCTTTTCCATTCCCTGTTGGTTTCCCCCATTTTCTTCAAGCATAATGATCACAAGTTAATTTAAGTTTTATATGAGAAGAACCATATTGCATTCATGATAAAGATCTTTTATTTACAAAACCTAGAGGGATGGATGATAAGGTCTCATTGTTTTATACAATTATTTACTCAATAATCTTGACAACATAAGACAAAAAACCAAACACACAATGTTTCTTTTTGCATCATGACTAACAATATTATTAATAAAAACATACTAAATGTCCAAAAAACATAAAATAAATAACTTAAGAAAAGAAAAATAATAAGAAATGAAAAATATATTAAGAATCAGAAAATTTTGAAGAAATAGGAAAATGTCAAAAAATAGAAAAAAAATTAAAAAAATTTATAAAACAAAAAGTAAAAATGCACTTATTAGTTCTTAATTTAAGATGAGGCACCTCCCCCATGACTAAACCTATGGACAAGAATTTGGAAAATGGACCACATGTTCCCTTGAATATACACCATAAGTTTCTTGTTTATCATCTTTAGTGATTTATGTTTTTACTTGTTAGCCCATTTAATATAGATGATAATCAAGTTTTGATCTTCTAGAGACATATATTTAGTTAGATTAGAAGGTGTTTTCCTTTTAGAGGGTCCAAATATGTTTCCTTTTTTATATTCTATTTTAGTTCTCAGGTCTACTTATTTAACAATTTTTTCTGATGTATAGTTAGAGTGTAATATGTTCTTTTCTAAGTTCTATGTTAGGTTTATTTTCTTAGGAAAAGAGTTGATAAGTATGTTGGATGTTTTCATGCATCTTTTGGATGGTTAGGTATTCTCATTTTCTAGCCATTGGGTGTCTTTTGGTGTAGTGGCTCTTGTGTAGACATGGTTTTGCATACACACCTATTTCTCAAGTTTCTTATAAGTTGGTATAGGAATCATGTTAATATTTTGAACTTTCAACCTACAACTACATCCTTTATCATTATTAGTAATGCATGGAATTTTTTGTCTTTCTATAGTACCATGTTTAGATTTATGTTTTGTTTTAGAGTGGGAAGGGTTGTTGGATTTTGCATAGGATTAGAAGGTATTATTTTTGTGAGGATGCGGGTTGCACCATGCTGTCCTTGTGCTAGTTCTAATGAGCTAGTAGGTTTACTAGTTTTATTCACATGTATGGGAATTATTCTAAAGAAATGGTGTTTTCAAGGCTTTTGCTAAGGACTACTAGCACTATTGTCCCTTTGTATGTTTATAGCACAAGTTGTATTCTTTTGTTGAGGTTATGGTGGTAATTCTTCCTACATTATTTATTGTGATACATTTTGGAGAGAAATATGAGAGTATTAAGGATGTGATGGATGATGAGAGACATGGGATGATGATTTCACAAGAGATGTTGTTGATTGATGGTATTCAGAAGGGTAGTGGTAGTGAGTTGACGCATAGGAAGTAGAGCCATTAGGAGAAACATGTTGAACATAGTATCCATAAGGATTTTGCTGGTAATAGAAATTTTTGCTAGTTTGGTGATGTCATTTCCCACAACTGTGGATTTTGCCATTATTGTTAATAGTAATCTTAAGGTTGAAGAGGATTCCCACTTAGATAGTATTATTGGTTGTGGGACTATCTATAATTGCCTTATGGATAGGATAATCTCCTATATATTTGCTTTTTCACAAACTTGAAATTCAAAGTGAAAGCCCTAGACTCTTGTAGATGTAACATAACATGGAAAGAGTCCTTGGGATGGCCATATTGGCAAATTTAACATTCTTTGTCCTTCTCTTAATTTAAGTTTGCAAACTTTCCTACTGTAGTTGCTTTTCCTTTTTGTCGATAAGTGTCCTTGCCTATTTTGTTATTCCATTTTCTTTTCTTTTCTTGATTAGTTGATCCTACTTTCTTTACCTTCTCCTTTATGATTTTCAAGTTAGTTGTAAATTTTTCATTCGTCAATCCCCACAACTTATATGCCCTTGCTTCAATCTTAGTGATAGACTTTTGTATTGGTAAGGTATTATGTGAAATCATCTCATTAAGAGCTACCTCTTCTTCCTAATTATAAATATGAATCTCTCTCTCTTTCTCTCTCTCTCTTCAAAAGTTGGATCCTAATTACATTCCTCTATTCTCTTTCTTTTGCACAATTGTCCTTTTTTTGCCACTTATCTAATTAGCCTTTGTATCTAATGAGCTCTTAATTCTAATAGTCTTTCTTAGGCATAGATCCCAAGGGTCTTCCTTGTTTTGTTATGAAGCCCATCTATGATGTGACGAAACTACTCTTTTTGAGAAAATCCATGGCTTGGGCATCTATGCAATAGAAAATAATATCTTTCCAAGGTTCCATCAAGGGATTCATGATTTTCTTACTTCTATCCTTGCATTTATTTTCTTAGATTGGACACTCTTGAATAGATTTGGTATTTCTCATTGAAGAGCTCAAGCATTGTGGACCACTAATGGATTAAATGTGTTTTAAATGATCTATACTAACTATTAGCTTCTTCTATTAGTCCCCTAGGGAAGAGCTTAAGCTTTTGCAAATATAACATTCTTTGTCCTTCTCTTAATTTAAGTTTGCAAACTTTCCTACCGTAGTTGCTTTTCCTTTTTGTTGATAAGTGTCCTTGCCTATTTTCTTGTTCCATTTTCTTTTCTTTTCTTGATCAGTTGATCCTACTTTCTTTACCTTCTCCTCTATGATTTTCAAGTTAGTTGTAATTTTTTCATCCATTAATCCCCACAAATTATATGCCCTTGCTTTAATCTCAATGATAGACTTTTGTATTGGTAAGGTATTATGTGAAATCACCTCATTAAGAGCTACCTCTTCTTCCTGATTATAAATATGAATCTCTCTCTCTCTGTGATGAGTGGCGAGGTACCCCTACACTCAACCATATGAATACGAGCGTAACACGCACGATCTGGTCAAACTCCACAAACTAAGTGCCTACACGCGTAATGGAAAACTTAAGGTTAATTATTTGTTGTCTTCCCAGACTTACTTGTATTTGTCATGGTGTATGGTTAAGTAAGTATGAGGTATATAATTTTTATAGTGTTTTATGTTTTATCTCCTATGCTGAGAGGTGAAGGGTTGAAGAGACTAATTAACTAACTTTAACTAACTAACTAAGTCTGAATTAACCTAGCATCAACATCTGTTCCCACTTACCATTCACACCCTAAACCAATGCAACCTTGGTTACCAAACGCTAATCATTACTAGGATCACCAAGCGTAACACACGTGCTCGAAGCGGTCGTACTGAGGCACTTAACTAGGAGAGAAGGGTTGAGAAAGATTTAACAACTAATAAAGCATTTAAATGATAAACAATAAATAATAGTAAATAAAGTCCTAATTAGCCTATTCCATGCACTACAAGGTTTATCCAAGAAGTTCGTCTTTATTGCCGTACACAAACTTGTGTTCAGGTACAATGTTTGCTTGAATAAAGATCTGTTCACTTTGGAGCTCCTACTACGGGCGCATGGAAAATATTCTATCTCTAGAGGGATCAAACTGCTAGAGTTTCACTATGGTCTAAACCTAGGATGATAAACAAGGGAGAACCACCTCTTATTTATAGATATGACGGCGCACCGTGATATCGCGGGGAATGCGATATCGTGGCGAACGTGATATCGTGGCAGACACGATATCACGGCCCATGTGATATCGCGTCTCATCATACCCCCATGACTGAATGAAAACTCGTCGTCGAGTTCCTTACAAGATATTGGGAAGGTATGGGATTATTAACTAAAAATGGAACTAATGGGATGACATGTGAACGGATCATCATTACAAGACACAACAAAACTGGTGTTTATGACAACAAGAGTGAACACCTTATTACATTGACATCAGGCCTTATTTGGTAGCTTGAGAAAGAGAAAGAGAAAGAAGTTTTGTTGCTGTCAATGCCAAGATTGCATCTTTCGTTGTCCATCCGTAAGTGCGCCATCTATCTTGCTCCTTGCATAGCTGCTTCAGCACTGCTCCATTCCAAGTGTTCTCTCCAAATCCAATCCATTGTTGCATGATTACCATCTGCACACACAACACAGTCTTTATATTAGCAAGGGTAAATGAATCACAATGTAGTTGATACCTTGCTTCGGTGAAAAGGTCCATTGATGACTACTGAAGGTGTAGGGGTTAGGAGAAAATAAAAAAAATTGGGCCTCGTACCCCCATGACTAATCGCGAACCTCTAGTAGCGATAGAATGGAGAAAGAAAAAGAACAAGAAGGATGGAGAAAAAGAGAAAACTGTAACGTCGATGATATGGATGTCAAGATGGAAATGAACAAAATAATATAGATTGCAAAATGTTAAGGGAAAGAATTTAACGGATGCACCAAGTAGGAATGCCAGTGGGTCCTCCCCAAAGCAGGCTCATGCCCTTAATGCCCTAACAAGTCCACATTCAAAGAGTCCGTAGGCTCTGGGAATGTCATTTGGAACAAGAATTAAAGTATTAACTGCAAAAATTTACCAAAAAGAAAACAACGCATCAACCAAAATATACACTAATGATACAACTGGCAATGAGGTGAACAATGGAGAGAAGGATGGAGAGAAGAGAATGGAATGGAATCTCAAGAACAAGGTAGTGTACAGCCCTTTGTGAATTTTATGATTAATGTGACTTAGTAGATCCCATTCCAAGTCCAGCCTCAAACAAACCACATCTAGTGACTTCACATCAATGCATTTGGCCAATCCATACACTAAAAGTAACAAGAATGCCTTCACCCAAGAGCGAGCACCATTCCAACGGAACAAGGAGAAGAGAATGGGAAGCAAGAAGGGCCTTAGTTAGAGGAAACATTTTTATTTTAGTTCCATAACCAGTTCTTGTAGCTGAAATGGTTATTTTGTCTAAGGGGTGTGCTTTGAATTCTCACTATTTTTTTTCTTGTCTCTTCTCTTTTTCTTTTCTTTTCTCTCTTTCTTTTTTTTTATTTTTTTTATGTTTTTATGCATGAGAACAACACCATGCAAAGACTTTGTTATTTTTGTTTGCTTAGCTTTCCAATAATTGGGTAACGTCGAAACGATAAGAAAACTCAAGAAGAAAGCATCCAAGCACCCAAGAGAACGGCCAACACAAATGCACCAAGTTCCCTTGAAGTCACACCATTTTCAATCCTTGAGTCCTTCTTTAGTTTGAGAAATGCCCAGTGACCGATTTGTTAATAGGTCTTATTAGAAAGAGACTGTACATTTCCAAGCCGAGAGAGACCATAGAACTTGGTGGATAAATGGATGAGGTGGACTCATTGCCTGCTATATCAAAAGAAACATACCTTAGTATCAACATCATGATTTAAAGGTAAAAACCAAACATGAGCAATCAATATAAAAATAGTTCATACCATCATAAAGAACACTTATTGGGTGACAAACTTACAAGATGGATCACACATGCACACACACACACAAAATGAAAAAGTATAACGATGTTGTAAAACAAAAATAAGAGAAGTTAAAGAAATTTGTAAAACAAAAATGTGTTAAAAAAATGTGTAAGACAAAAACGTGTAAAACAAAAATGTGTAAGAGAAAAATTTGCAAAACAAAAACGCGTAAAATGAAAATGTGTAAAACAAAAACGTGTAAAACAAAAATGTGTAAAACAAAAACTAAAAAGAACTGAGGGCCCCAAAATATTAGCATAGGTGACCATTTCCCCCATGACTGAATGGAAAGGGAGAGATTCGAAATAATGAACATCTATTTGAATTTTGTAAAAGTGCCCAACTTCTCCCCATTGATGTTCTTAGATTAAGGGGTGGAAGTTGGCGACGCTCATACTCCAATGTATCTATGCCTTGATTGTGGGCATGAGTTGTTTCCCCAGTTCGTTCCATGCATGTTGGTTTGCTCTTTCGACTAGTTGTCAACCACGGGGTGTCCACTACTTGTGTGGTTGCTACATATAGACACCTTTGTTCTAGAGTTTCTAGGGCACACCTGTTGCATGGAAGAGATGTTGAGCATTCCTCCATGTCATCACCCTCTGAGTCACTGTATGTGATGCACGGAAATTTCTTCTTCTTGATATTTTCATAAATGTTTACCTTAGATATTTCCAAGGAAAGATCACGGATCCCTAGGCATGCATCTATTGTGCTTAGCCATGCCCTTCCCATTATAATTGGGAAGTCCACTTCATTGTTGTTAACTTCTATCACCAGGAAATCTGCTGGGTATGACCAACCACACACAGTGGTAATAATGTCCTACACCAATCCCAAGGGAATGGTGATCGATTGGTCAGCCAGCTCTAGTTGGATATTGCTCTTCTTAAGTTGGGGTAGGTTCTAGGCTTGATACATCTCTCGTGATATTAATTTGACTCTAGAACTTGAGTCAAGAAGAGCCTTATGTGGTTTGTTCTTGGTGACTTGGAGGTAGATTAAGGGACTTCCAGGGTCAGTTAGTTTCCTGGGAAGGTGGCCTACCTTGATCTAGTCGGTTATGGTATGTGTTAACATAACCGTATGCATGAAGCTCTGTTGTTGGACTGAAGGGTGCTCCGAAGCCTTATGTGTTGGAGGAGTGTACATAGACTTAACGACTTGTTGTGAGAGCTTGTCTGGGCTTTTGGTTTTGAAGAAAGGTCTTCTCTTTTTATGGTTGTTAGAACTAGCAGTGGGTTGAATGTTTATGGCTCTCGTAGCATTTCGTTGCTACGGCTGAGTGGGGAGTTCCCCTTGCATTGTTGGAGCAGGTGGTATGGGAACAACCGATGGAAGAGAAGCGGATGGATTAGGAGGATGGTATGGGTGTGGAGTGTCTCCTGGAGGAGAAGGAGTCCTTCTAAATTACTCCTAAACTTGGTAGTGATGTTGGGGAGTTGTGTGATCCATGGAGTCACTTGGAGAAATTAGTTGCTGCACGTAGTATCTATATGGGTCTGGCTACCGGTAAGGGTACTGTTGTTTCGATGGTGGCATCCCTCATGATTGTGGGTATTGCCACTGCTAATGTTGTCCGATGGGTTGTCATGGAATTCCACTTGGATAGTACATCAACAGTTGGTGGAACTGCCTTGGGTTACCTTGGGGATAAGGTAACCTTTGGGGTGTTTGTCGTCTGTTGAGTCTCGGGTTGAGTGCATACACCCTAGACTCTTGTAGATGTGAGATGATTGGACAACATCCCTTGGGATGGTCATATTGGAAGATCTCACATCCACCGTTATCGTTTGTGTCTGAAACCACAACCTCATCGGAGATAGTTATTTTTCCCTTACCCTTGTCACGTGCAGGGCCTGAATCTCTCCGCTTTGTCTTGTTCTTGTCACTACTTCGTTCCTCCTTAGACTCCTCTACAATCTTTAGGACAGTTTCAATTTTACTGTCTAAGGAGCTCCATACTTCATCTACCTTAGCCACCACTTCTGTTGTTAGCTTTTGGAGCGGCAAGGTTTTTCTGTTCACCAACTCTTCGAGTGGTGACTCATCCTCTTCATCGCAAAATCTCACTCCCTTCTTTCGAAGGGAGGGATCATGGTTATATTCTTCTGCACTCTCTCTTTTTCATAGCTCCCCTTCTTCTTTAGCTGCTTGTTCCAACAATTGATGAATTTCATGGGATCTAAGTTCTAATAATCTCCCTTGGGCATAAGTCCCAAGGGTTCTCCTAGTTTCATACCTTAGCCCATCTACAAGGTGGCGAAGTTGATCCCGTTGTGCATAACCATGGCCTAGGAAATGATGTAAAAATGCATAGTAGCGGCCCATGGTAGCATCCAAGGGTTCATGATTATCTTACTTCCATCCTTGGATTTGCTTATGCAAATTAGACACTCTGGAGTACGTTTGATATTTATTGTTGAAGAGTTCTAACATCGTACTCCACCTCCTAATGGTTTTTGGTTCTAAGGACTGGTACCAACTCTCTGCTTCCTTTATGAGTGTCCTGGGAAACAACTTTAGTTTCTGCCACTTGTTCTCTATGTTTTGCAAGGCGCAGGCATCATGGAATGCCTGTAAATGAATTTGCAGATCAGTGTTATATCCCCCTTCGAAGCGTGGGATATTGTTCATGTCTAAGTGCTTGATCCGACTATCTCTTTGATGCCTTTTCAGTATTCTCACTGCCTCAGTTATATCAAGCATACTTCGGGTTGCAAGTAGGGGCTCGTCATGATCATCTCTTTCATGACGTCTATGATGTCTGCGTTGTTCCCTACTTTCCCTTCGTTCATGCCCTTGTCCTCGCTCTCGACTCTCTCATTGAGGTCTCTCATTTTATCTACCTCTATCCTCATCATTATGCTCTCTATGACTACGCCCAGAGGTGGAAGGAGAGGACGAATGATGTGATGAAGGGGAAGAAGAAGGAGAACCATCGTCATGACGATGTTTCTCACTTTCACTTCTATGGCTTCGGCCCCGATCGTGATGATGATCTAAGTGCCCATCCTTGTCATGTGTTTTCATTCCCTCAGTGAACAGTTGGCGTTCATGGGGATCAGAACCAGGGTTGTGTATCATGGATCATAGGTTCTGATACCCCACCTCCTCACTATCGTTAGGAGGGGGAACATCATTCGATAGAGAACCCGTTATAAGCTGTTCACCAGCTCTGATTTCATTTAGGAGGTGCGAGACGCATTTTCCCTTCAACAGTGTATGTTGGCTCTCCTACCTTAAGTCCCTGATATATTGTACAGATGTGGGATGGTAATCCCTTGTGCCAAAGTCATCTATAACGTATTTAGCATAGAGTTATGCCATGCCGATCTGTGCAAGAGCAAAGAGGAGCATGTTTGGGACTGACCGATCTAGAGGTAACACTATGTTACCTTGCAAGTCTCTCCAGCACATCTGTTCATCTTGATGGAGGATAAAGGTAAAATCTGGTATGTACTCATCGGGATGAGTATATAATACCCAATGTTGTTGAGGAACTGGCTAATTTTGGTTATGTGTTTTAGATTGCCGACCGACTGTTTCTTGTATTATCCCTAGGTGATGTAATGCTCTTGTGAGAAGAAGAAGAAGACATTGTGTCTTATCAGTGTGCTATTTAACCATTATATATTTTTCATTTAATTAACCCTAAGGTTCGTTTAAGCTCCCAACGATGTGAGTGATCTCCTATGTTCTACTTAGCACACAAACACTTAGTCCTCAACAATGGTGCCAATGATGAGTGGTGAGGTACCCCTACACTCAACCATACGAATACGAGCGTAACACGCGTGATCCGGTCGAACCCCACAGACTAAGTGCCTACACGCGTCATGGAACACTTAAGGTTAATTATTCGTTGTCTTCCTAGACTTGTATTTGTCATGGTATATGGTTAAGTAAGTCTGAGGTATATGATTTTTATAGTGTTTTATGTTTTATCTCCTATGATGAGAGGTGAAGGGTTGAAAAGACTAATTTACTAACTTTAACTAACTAACTAAGTCTGAATTAACCTAGCGTCAGCATCTATTCCCACTTACCATTCACACCCTGAACCAATGCAACCTTGGTTACCAAACACTAATCATTGTTGGGATCACCAATCAAATGCACGTGCTCGAAGCAGTCGTACAAAGGCACTTAACTAGGAGAGAAGGGTTGAGAAAGATTTAACAACTAATAAAGCATTTAAATGATAAACAATAAATAATAGTAAATAAAGTCCTAATTAGCCTATTCCATGCACTGCAAGGTTTATCCAAGAAGTTCGTCTTTATTGCCATACACAAACTTGTGTTCAGGTACAATGTTTTCTTGAATAAAGATCCGTTCACTTTGGAGCTCCTACTACGGGCACATGGAAAATATTCTATATTTGGAGGGATCAAACTACCAGATTTTTGCTATGGTCTAAGCCTAGGATGATAAACAAGGGAGATCCACCTCTTATTTATAGATATGACGGTGCACCACGATATTGCGTATGCGATATCGCGGGGGATGCAATATCGTGGTGGACGCGATATCGCGTCCCATCACTTTTGAACAGTTGGATCCCAATTACATTCCTCTATTCTCTTTCTTTTGCACAATTGTCCTTTTTTTGCCACTTATCTAATTAGCCTTTGTATCTAATGAGCTCTTAATTCTAATAATCTTTCTTAGGCATAGATCCCAAGGGTCTTCCTTGTTTTGTTATGAAGCCCATCTATGATGTGATGAAACTACTCTTTTTAAGAAAATCCATGGCTTGGGCATCTATGTAATAGAAAATAATATCTTCCCAAGGTTGCATCAAGGGATTCATGATTTTCTTACCTCTATCCTTGGATGTTTTTTTTAGATTGGACACTCTTGAATAGATTTGGTATTTCTCATTGAAAAGCTTAAGCATTGTGGATCACTAATGGATTAAATGTGTTTTAAATGATCTATACTAACTATTAGCTTCTTCTATTAGTCCCCTAGGGAAGAGATTAAGCTTTTTCCACTTACTTTTAATATTTTGCAAGGTGCAAGCATCATGGAAAGCTCGTAAATGATTGTAGACCAGAATTGTAGCCTCCCTCAAATTTAAGAATGTTTTTCATATTAAGCTATTTTATGTGGATTTTTCTTTAATGTCTATGGGGTATTCTAGCTTCCTTCCTAATCTATATCATGCTTTTAGTAGCAAAAAAGGATTCATCATCATTAGGCATATTATGGTTATAATCCCTATATCTACTTCTATTTGTTTGATTGTGATGGTCTCGCCTATACTCCCTTTGGTACCTTGTACCTTATTGTTGATCCCTATTTCTATCTCTATCTTGACCCCTTAGGGAAGCTCTATTTCCATACTTATGTTCATCTTTTTTAGAACTAGACGATGAAGATGAAGAGGAAGATAGTGATCTACGAAAATTACCATGGCTTTCATATCTCCCCCTATGATTCCTTGGCTCATCTCTTCTAGGTTTACTAGAGGTCCTAGGCCTTGAGGCTATCCTTATTCTATGAATTATTTCATCGCCTCTAGGATTGTCTATGGTAGTTATAGTAAGGATTTGAATAAGCATATGAGATCCTTTCTTATTGTAGTTCACTCCAATCCTCTTCAATATATATCCTATCATTACTCCTACTAATGTTCTCATTATGTGATGGACTATTGGCCCTATGTGAAGAAGATTGGCCTTTAGTTAATAAGGTGTATGACTTAAAATATTAATTTTTCCAAAAAGATAAATCATTAATGCTTTTACAGTGATCATTTATAATATAACTTACCTAGAGCACTAGTTTAATCCCCATCAAGTGTCTCCTATGCCCAACTGTACAAATCACAAGCATTGATATGAAATTTGATTAAATTCTGTGGATGAAACTAATGTGGTATCTAGATCATTAAGTGTTGATTGTAGGTTGTTATGTTATCATGTGAACTAGTGGTAGCTTTATCGCCTATGGTTTAGTCCAAAGTGAGGCATGTGATTATTGATGTTATGCAACTATGGTTGAGCTATATATAAATAATAAAATTAATTAAGTAATTAATCGATCTACTAGCAAGAAGATAAATCCTAGACTATCCTAAGGATGATGAGTGTTCATTCCTAGCTTATTGTACATGTCCTGAACTCACATACCCACTATTGGGATTACCAACTGTTATGCTACTAGGCAAGCTAAGTAATAATGCTACAAGGATTACCAAGCGAATATATGTTTACATTAATAAAACTAGTCATACTCATTATGCCAACTAATTAATGTGCATGAAAATGTAAATATTAACTAAGCACATAGAAAGTAAATTGGATTGAAAATGAATCTATTCTAAGTCAAAATGTTGCAATGAATATGAATCAATCTCGGTTTTATTACTATTCATGGAATGTATCTAGGTTCAATGCCATTCAAATAAGACATTGTATAGTTGACTTAAATCCATGCTATAGGCACTCATTGACTATTTGTTAAGATAACAGAAGAAAAATACAAGAGTTTGGCTATACTATTGATCAGAATGGTGGTTATCATGTAGTAGATGCTCATATATTTATAGGAAAATACAAAGACTACATCGATGCCTATGAGTTGACTTTTCTTGGGTTGCATTGATGGGGATATGTTGACAAGGTTGTATTGATGTAGCTATGATATAGAAGATGTGACATAACATTTGCAATGCAATAGCCAATTAAGATGCATTAAAGGGGATGTGATGTAGAATCTACAATATTGTAACTAATTGATATTCTTAACAAAACAATGCTTCATCAATAATGCCTGGTTAAGAGATAAACTTGTTTCATAGGAAAAATTATGTGTATGTGTTAATTATACTTTATTATGGAAGATAAATTATTATCATCATAACATTGGGTCAAGAGATGAACTTTTTGAGAAGAATTATTATAGGAGAACAAACATGAGTTTTGATTTTTTTAACATGACAATAAACTCTTAGTGAATTAATTTTGATATTTCATTAATTTAGAAAAGAAAAAGGTTATTTTAGTCAAATAATGGATATATATCATAAATATACAGATAAACTAGCAATGTTAGAATAAGAAACATAATAAATGTTTGATAATATTAAAGAAATTTATGGGGATGTCAAGTAATGTTGAATAATATTCCATTCATTCTCCAAGGGAAGCCTGTCAGTAATGCCTGATGATATTTCATCCATAACACTAAAAAAAATATGAGTAAAATTTTATATAGTGACATGAATGGCAAATCATGTATCTTCCATGATTTGAAGTCAATAAGTTTAATTTGGCATGGGATGAAGCAATCGTGATCATGAGATGAGACTGTCAAACTTTTTAATATACATCCAAATAATATAAGGAACTATGAAAAAGGAGAGAAAAAAATAATTAAAATAGATTTAGATAATGCACTTTTATATTAAATTCAATTAAATTTATGCATAATTGTTTAATTTCTTCTCTCATTGATATGAGATAATATCATATTTATTAGGTGCGAATTACTAATTTCTTAGCTCATAATTACCAATTTCTTAGCTCATAACTCTTAGGTATGTGAAATTCAATTAATTGAAGGATAATAACAATAGAGATGTTGAGGCTACAATAAAGAAATTTTATATTAATCGTCAAATTATATTTATACATAATTATATTCATGAGTAACATAAGAAATTGACAATAGAACTATGAAATTCTTAGACATTTAACAAAGCATCAAGGAAAATTGATAACTCCACATCTCTAAATATATCAACATATATTGAAGAAATAACATTTGTTTAAAAGATATTCATTTAATTCATGGGGGAAAATAAATTTTTTCATGGATGTCCCTCTTTTATGGGCATTTATTATTTTATTCATGGTAGGACATCTACATTGAAATTCTATAGGAAGTTATAATAACTACTATATGCATGTTGAATTATATTTATGTAGAAATGAAAAATTAAAAGTATATACATTCAAAAAATTTATGAAATTAAAGGAAAGACAATAGATAAAGATTTTGAATGTGCTTACAAAGAATAGAAACACTAGATAGACATCATTTATAAAAGGAAAGATAATATTCAATATGATTTTAAAATTTTTGAATCGGCATATACTTGCATCAAATTTTCAAATAAGTGAATGTGAAATGCTTAAAATAAGGGATCCAGATGGAGTGCATGAATGGTTTTCTTACTATCTTAAAGAAGATATTGCAAAGACTTCTATCATGGAGATGATAGTTTATGGAATAATGAGAACGAGAAAATTATATGTTATTAATGTCATTTTCAAAGAATTTAGAGATTACCCAATGGACAAAATAGCTTATTAGTGATTACCCCTACTAGAGCTATAGCTTAGTTTGATGATCATATGTGGAGGATCTCACCAAGTACATTTGAAGTTAGCATAGTCTTTAACTATACATAAATCATAGGGAATCACCTTGGAAAAAGGATGTGTAGATGTTAACATTAAAAAAACAATAGGCCTTACATTTGAAGCATTATCTAGAGAAAGACTATTAACATTTTGAAGATATTCCCTTTAATTTTCAAAGAAATATATACCATGATATGAAAAGTGTCCTTGAAACTTGAGATTTATTTTTAAAACAAAAGAAATATATTCATGTATAAATCTAATGTTAGTCACCCAATAAACTATATTAGTAATTATTGACTTTTGTGTCACTGAAAATTGAATAATAACTTCACATCAATATATATAGTTTTTCTATTAGTGAAAGGTACTATAGTAATATAAAATATTAGCAAATAAGAAATCATTTTATTATAGAAGATATAAAATATTTCCACTAGAAGTTATAAAATTCATTGAAAATAAAGAAGCTAGAAGTTAGATGAGAAAAGATTTTATTGAAGGTGATATCTAGTGATAAGGTGTTATTACCTATTAATCTAGATTGTTGATGCAACTTCCAATGATAATAATATAGATGATGACATTACTACAAAAATGAATGCATTGTAGACTGTTATTTTTTTTTAAATAATTTTGATTTTTTTGAATTTGTTAAAACTTGGGAAGATGATGACTGTAAAAGTTTTGATTTGCCTAATTTTATTAAAAGAAAAGTAGCAAGTGTAGATCTCATAAATGCAAAAGTTAGTTAGGAGGTTTATCTTTTATGTTTATAAAAATACTTCAAAGGGTAATCAAGGTGAATAAGATCAATAAGCACAGACAAAATATTTGGATAAAGATTGAGATGATTTCTTGGTTTCTACATATCATTCTTGTGCACATATTTGGCTAAAGATTAAGCAAAGAAAGAATCTTGTATTGCTTATTTTTTTGTTAGTTACAACTAGGGGATCCAACATATTATAAAAAACTAAGATTACTAAGAAAATATTCTTTTTAGTTTTGAAGAAAGGTTGTAGTTGAAGTTAAATTAAAATAAAAATTTTATATATGTGAAAACTTCAATTCAAGGAATAAATCCAAAGAAATTAGCATTTCAAAATAGACATGCAAGATTATGAAAATGAAAGGAGCATAACATCATAAGATACTAAAATAAATCAAACAAAAAAATATTTGTTAGAATAGGAAAAGGATCTTAATATAATCATTTTAAATGAGATTGAAAAGTGTTCTTCAAGATTTATAATTAATTTTGAAGTAGATGAAATATGTTCATCTATTGGTAACCACTTCATAATATGTACTAGGAATTATTGACTTTTGTGTTGGTCATAAATTAACGATCATTTCACATTACCATATACATTTTCCTATTAGTAAAAGGTGTTTTAGTAATATGCAATATATAAAATAAGAAAACATATTATAGTGGAAGATCTAAAATATTTTTTAAAAGAATTATAAAATTTATTAAAAATAAAGAAACTTGAAGTTAGATTAGAAGATATTTCATTGGATGTGATATCTAGAAATAAGGTATTATAACTATTTAATCCAGATTATTGTAGCAACTTCTGATAATAGCAATATAGATGTTGATATTGTCATCATCATGGTAGCCTATTTTGAAGAAAATGCAGTTAGTTAAATAGATTTTTTACACCATTTTCTTTTATGAAGAGCTAAAACTTTGTTTCTTTGTAATTTTATCAAATAAGTTTTAAATATATTTTCCCATGTCTTTTCTGATCTTCATTTTTGTAGCTTTCTTGAAATAGTGATTGATGAATTGTGTTTTGCTAGGCCCCGATATCGAGTACACGATATTGTAGCCTGGATAACGATATTGAATACATGATATTGTGGGTCCTGTGTAAGCCTATAAATACCACATTTGGGCGCATAGGAAAGGGAGAGTCAGGCAGTATGAGAGTAGGATATTTTTGTCAGTTTTCAATCCATTTCAATTCTTTCCCCAGTGCATGTTTGTAGTGTGATGATTATAATTGTACGAAACCTTTATTCGAGTGTGATGTACTTGGACATGTACATGATTAGCAATAAAGATCGAGATTACTCCATCATTGCAGCATTTTCTTAGTTTTAATTATTTAATTATTATTATTATTTATTTTTTCTTAATTAATATTTTTTTACCATAATTTACTATTCCTATTGTTAAATGCTAAATGAGCATGACTTAATCACGAATATTGAAGTGTGACTACTTGGTAACCCAATAGCGTATTTAGGAGTGCTTAAGTACTGTGCGTTTAGTAACCCCAAAAGTAGTACATGAGGTCCAAGATGCGTATGGATGATTAAGAACAGATGCTTATCGCACTTAGGCTAGCTAGACTTCGTTTCCTATTGCTTCTTAGTCTAATCAAGATTATTTTCCATTATCTCCAGGAGTCACCTAGTGATAGAAATCATATCATACACCTCACTTTGGACTAAATCATACATGATAAGTGAATACTAGTCTAGGTGGAAAGACAGCGAACTGCGATCAATGTGTAACTATCTAGATACCACAACTAGTTCGTCTGTGGAGTTCAATCGGATTGTGCATAAATGCTCGTATTCGTATGGTTGAGTGTAGGGGTACCTAGCCACTCATCATTGGCATCGCTGCCGGGGACAGTGCTAGTTATTTAGATTAGTTACATCATCCAAGATCATCGTAATGAAGCCTTGACAATATACCTTTTAGGAAGAAAGTAATTGCAAATAGGCCATACACAATTCATCACAATGTCTCTCTCACAAGACTATGAAAACGCAACAACTAGTAAGGTAATTCATTGGAGAACCAATGAATTATATGATGATGAAGATGAAGTTTGGAGTACTCAATCTTATGCAGGGGTCTCCAATGTATATAAACGAAGACAACATCGTCCCAACTCAAAAATTCATAACCTACCTAGTGACGATGAACCCCTACTAGCTACTGAGAGCCTAATGCATATACAAGAGGTTGTTCAAATATCTCACAAGCATAGAAAGGAAAGCCATCTACCTAGGCTTGATTTAAATAACTTTCCCAAGTCTTCAAGAGGCTATGATTTAGATCTTCAACATCATTTACAAGCCTTCCATGATGCCTGTGTATGAAACAATATTGATGATGGGTGACAAAAACTTAAGCTCTTTTCTACAACACTTGTTGACCAAGCAAAAGTATGGTACATGTCCTTAAGACCAAAATCAATTCGACATTGGCTGACAATGGTAGAACTCTTTAATGAAAGATATCAAACCTATGCAAGAGTGTTAGCCTTGAGGAGACAAATCCAAGAATGGAAATAGGGGCAACATGAACCCTTAAACATGGCCTTAGAAAGATACTATTCGTTGTTAAATAATTGCCCAGGCCATGGATTCTCTAGGAAAAGGCTAATGTACCATACCATGGATGGGCTCCATAATGAAACAAGGGAAACCCTAGGGATGTATGCCCAAGGTTAACTATACGAGCTACTAACCCACCAATTCCAAGAGCTTATTAAGTGATGAGAAAAAGAAGAAGGAGAAATGGCTAAATGGGAGAATGTTGAAAGCTCTCAATGGGATCAAAATCTTGAACTGGCAAAGGTCCATGATCATGAAGAGGAGAAATCAACTCACCTCCAGGAGGTGGAATCATCTTTGCCCATATTACAATCACTAGATGAAATTGAGGCAAAGATCAATAAGAAATGTGGAGAAGATGCCAACACTATTAGAGGTAAAACCATGATGAACCAAGAAGTAGGGTAGAACACCACTAGACAATTGGAAAGAAGGGTTAAAGAGAATAAGGATAAGAACTCAACTGCTAATCATACATATTAATGTAACATTTGCCTATATGATCACCCCAAAGGTCAATGCCTAATCTTGTCACATTTACATGAGCATTTGGGAAGAATGTTACATCCAGAGTTCATACTAAAATACCATGTTCAATCATAGTGGCAAAAATCCCTGTTATGGGAGAGGCCACCCTCAAACTAGTCACACCCTTCATACCATCCAAACCCAAGTGCTTATCAGGTTCAGTATCCTATTTCCCCAACTAGGTCAACATCCTCTATCCCACCACACCATTATCATTCTCCTAAGTACTATCAACCCATGTCCTCTCCCACAAGATCACCACCTCATGTTCCTTGCACTTCTCCTAACCCTCAATATTTTCACCCTTCACCTCCTTCTACATCGCCACTGGTTGTGCGAGAAGGTTTTGCACCATTACACCAACCCACGAACATTACTTGTGTTGCTATAGTCAACAATAGTGGAGGTCCTCCACAACATCAAAAGTGTCCTTTAGACACGACCAAAGAAAGAGACAACATGCTTTCAAAACCATTGCATGCTCCAACCCAGCGTAAGTTCAATGTTGTGATGCATCTGCCTTCTCAAACACAATGCCTTCTGTCACCTTATCAAGGCCACCAATCAATACTCCAACTACCATGCAGCCCAACAAATATAACTACATTGGAAGACATATTGATCCTTGCATACCATCTTATGGTCACAGGTGCCATAGTGGATCAACTCTTTATTGATTAACCACATCTTATAGCTTGCCCTACTATGTCAACTTTAATCAAGTGTGTGAACCCTAATTTGGGTACATTCCAACCATCACATCACAAGACACCCAATGGTTTGGATATGACTGGGTCCCAATATTTCCAAAATGCATGGATCCAAATCTTCCATTTATTAATTCTCACCATGATCAAAAGTTTAGTGATGGGGGATACCCTCCATTCTAACAAACAAAATTAATAAATTTTTTTTCCTTTTCTTCAATTTTACAATTTTTTTTGTTTTTTTTTGTTGTTTTTCCAGTTTTTCATCTTTCCATTTGTTGTTTTATTTTTTTATTTGTTATTTTTATCCCCTTCAATTTTATTCTTTTCTGAAAAGAAAAGATACAGGGTTTTATAATAAATCTGCGCAGAGGATTGAAGGTGTTTTCCTCTTTGCCAAGCGAGGATTGAACGCATACACCCCAAACTCTTGAAGATGTGACACCATAGGATAACACCCCTTAGGATAATTAGTCTTAGGTGACTAATTATTTGAACAACAAGCTCACCACATCCATCCAACCATTCTATTAATAAGAGGTGTTACTCTAGGTACAATGATATTCTCATCATCATGAAAACTTAAAGGTAATTTTGTGTTCATTATGCCTAGAGTGAAAAATGATGGACTAAGGGAGAAAGGCTAGGGTGTGACATCAATGGGACTTGTGGATTCTCTTTGGTGACATCTGTAGGAGCTATCATGCAGCCTGGTTGTATTAAGATCCTTGTAGATCTAATAAAAAATGGGAGTAAGAGTAATAAAAGGCACTCAATAAAGAAACTCAATGTGGTTCTGGGGGTCCCATTGGAAAGACATGCACCCATGCTTGAAGGTTGGCAGCTTCTCCAGTTCACTGTTGGAAAGGACAAAGTGCCAAAGTAGCTAAAAAAAAGAGAAGAAAAAGAAGAAAAAAAAGAAAAACACAAAAAAAGAAAAAAAAATGTGTTTGCCATAGAGAAATTCCAAATCACTCCTCCCTTGGAAAAAATCCCAAGTGATCGTACCCCTTGCTATCATGGTGTTCTTCTGGTTGTCCATCAATGGATGAAATAATGTGATGTCACTGATCGGAGGAATGGACTTGGTCTTGATTTTGGAGCGACAAGCTAATGACACAGTAATCATGCCCTACACTTAGGATTCACTGCACCCTAGGTCAGTTACCTCATGTCTTGATCTCTTCAATCCCTTTTACAATTTTCCTCATCTTGCTGTTCATGTATTTTTGATTTGTATCTTGTGTAGCATAGAATTCCTACCTCATCACGGTAGTATCTACATGTGTGTTTTGTGGAACTAGTATGGATTACATTTAATCCTTTTAGTACCTACAGACATTTTCATGTGTGTTTACATAAGGGCATGATAGGTAGGAACCTACTTTGGGGAGGACCTACTTGCGTAACTTTTGTAATTTTCACTCTTTGCACATCACCACATCATCTTACACCCTGCAAGTATTACATTACTACAATTATCTTTCCCTTTATCATTATTTTAAATTCCAACATTCCTATGCACCAGAACATGCCCTTTTTCCTCATCCTATTCATGAATTTTATTGAAAAATTTCACTTCATTACACTTTTGGTGCCTTTAGGTCTCTGCGATGTTACCCTAGATCTTTCAATTCAACCTTAAATCCTTCATTTTTGGCTTTGGAAATTTGAAAATTTATGAATTTTTTCAAGTACCCTATTTCAAAAGGGCTACGATATTGGGTACTTGATATCGAGTTAGATGAAATATCGGGTCCCCGCTATGGGGTACACGATATCGTGTCTATAAATATTATATATATGGACCCCCACACATGTCAACATCATTCTTCACTATTCATGTGAGGGGAGTTGTTGAAATTTTCTTCCATGAATTGTCGAGATTGCACACCCACCATTCAAACATCTATAACTTGCTCATTAACACTATGATTTTCATTCCACTTGAACTTGCTTAAACCCGGAGTGTTTAACTTAGTTGTGGAAGAAGGGTATGTTCCAATTTGCATGTAGTTTTTTCGAAATTCGCCATTGTTCGAAGAATATCATAAGGGTAAGCAACCTTAAAATTGTTAGAAACGGTTGCCAAATTAATTTTATCTCTATACCCAGACCATAAAAATTATTTTTTGGAATCACCTAATCAAAATAGGCCCAATATTAGAACTTTTAGTGGAACTTTTGTGAAAGTATTTAACTTTGAATCACATGAAGTAAGAAATGAATCTATTAAGGCAGGAAGTAAGGTATAAATCAAATTCTATAAATAACCCTTGCTAATATATGGTTCTATGTGATTGTAGATGGCCCCTAAAAGAGGACAATAAGGAGGACCCTCTCAGGGTGCATCCAAATGGCCAAGGAGAGGTAGAGGCCAGGCATCTCTCGAGGAATGCACAGAATAGGAGGCATAATCATTCAACATCCATTAGGAGCCTCCTATTATTGTGCAATTGGGACATGCTGAAGGAGGAGATGGTAGAGCACCTAAATAGGGACAACATCTCACGTTGTCTTTGGAATGTGTTTTGGCAATTCATGAAAGGTCCACATTAGCAGTTGTGATTGTGGAATTTAACTTTCGACCTTTCACAGAGTTTGCTCTTGAAGCAGTTAGGGACCAACTTAAAGGATCCCCGCTATGGCCTATTCTCTCTAAAAGTGGTGATTGGTACCTGGGAGAGACATACCAATTTTGGCACAATAAAGAAGAAGGAACTACCATTGATATTGGTTGTATTTTTATTGATTTCTCTACCAAAGCCATTTCAGAAGTTCTCATTTTCTGAATACAAAGCTAAAAGTTGCTCACTTGTCCACTCGTTCTGATGCTGATGCACGGAAGATATGGTTGAGAAGGACATACGACAAGGAAGACAAAGCATATGAAGAGTTGACACTTGAAGAAAGAATCTACTTCAAAATTGGCACATATCACATCTTTCCCACAAAGGAATTAAAAAGAATTTCCACATATGCGACTAGAGGAAGTGCTATCTTGATGGGTAAGGTTAATGTCAACCTGCCCCATCTATATCTTATAGAAATTCTAAGGTGATTTGAAGAATGCAAGATAGGGAAGTTCGCATTGCCCTTTCCCTATCTCATCAAGAAGTTGTGCAGACGTGCTAGAATTCTAGGGTACACCAATGATGTCCCCAGAAAGGCAAAAAATGCTTCATTTGCTGAATTATTGAAGCCACCAGCCCTAAGGAAAAGTGCTGGTGAGACACTGGAACCTGAGCAGGAATAGGAAACAGGGCCCAACACACAAATTACAAGCTAGTAAGACCAGCCACCACCGCCGCCATAGGACTATCGACTATCGATGAGCCATCTCAGGGCCATAACTGAAATAGTTAGTTGGGGAAGCTGTGATGAGGCTAATCTCTTTAGGATCATCGATGATGCTGTACGATCCATGGTCTCAATTGATTGCACATGGGGCAAGGTATCTATCCAAATAGGAGGAGGGGAATCATGTTGGCCACAATAGATCTCTAAGAATGCTACATCTTTTCAAATGTAATTAGAAATTAGTGAAGGCACCACAGTAGTGGTCATGCAACATCAAGATGTAGTGGGAGCCACAAAAGTGATCACAGATCACATAAAAGAATCATTCAATGTACCTATTGTGCCATCAGTGGATTTTATAGGAGCACGTGATGCTCAAACTTTGGTTGATCCCTCAATGATTCTTGCAGAGCATGAGGATGTTCTAGATTGATTGCTGTAGATAGAAAAAGTGATGGCGTCGCTGTTTGACATCCCACAAGATGTTATAGCAACTTAGTCAAACCTCATCTCCACAAAAGGGAAGCTAATCATGGCAGAGGTTAGGGCCAAGTATGTAGAGAAGGAGTTAAAAAGATTCCAAGAAAGGCTTGTCACCTTGCAAGCTGCATAGCAGGATCCATCCCAATTCATCCCTACAGATCAGCTAGAGTCCTTCTGGATAGAGCAATTGAATAAATTTCTAGTAGAGAATAAAAGAGTGGTGGAGGAAAAATAGAAGGCCGATTGGGATGCTTCCAAGGCACAAGCTCAAACATATGCACATGTCAAAGCACTCAAGGCCTTACAAGAGAAAAATAAATAGCTTGCTGTTGACAATCTCCAATTGGCTACAGTGGAAAAACAAAATAATGTTCTTGAAGAAAATTTTTAGCAATTGCAGAAACAATTAATAAGGGTAAACCAGGATATGAATTGCTTGGCCAGAGAAAACAGAACCCTCTCAATGGAGGAGGTACGTGTGATTTGTCAAAAGATGGCAATTGAAATAAGCACATGGTAGAACGAGGGCAAGCAACATGAGAAGCTCACAGAGAACTTTAGAGATTAGGTGGGGATGTATAAATAGGTGGTTGAAAAAGAAATCCATATGGCCAAAGCCCACATTAACACACTTAGTGGTCAAAACGTTGATTGGTGGGCCATATTGGATACTTATGCCTTCATCCACCAAGCAGAAATAAAAAGCTATTACCTACAGATACAAGATCTCACAGAATACATGGAGTTAGAAAACCTGCAGTATGCCAACTTGGCCATGTTGACAGTAGGATGCCTAAGGATAGAATTGGAAAAGTAGGTAGCAACCACCTATGTAAAGTATGAAATAGAATTTGCTAAGCATAAGAAGATGCTGTAGAAATTAGAAGTGGAAACTTTTGAATTAGAGGTGGTCAAGATTAGCTACCAAGGACAAAAGGATGTCATGGCAGATTTGGCTTGATGGCTTACGGACTACCAGAAATATAAGGACAAAGCCAGAGCCTATGAAGAGGAACGATGACTATTTGTAGCTTGGTATGTCAAGGACAACTAGATGTTTTTGTAATTGCTGACTCCATCAAACATTGGAGCATTAGCATGGACGACACAGGATCCTTGAATCGAGGAAGAAAAGCTCCAGGCATTCCTTCAGAAACATCAATTTCCAAAACCTAGAGCACAAGATAAGGAGAAGACACCCATGGAGGACCACAGCTAAGAGGAACCACATGAGTCTATTAAATTTTGTCTTTTGTTAATTCTGTGTATGTGTCCCAATTTTGTTTTGTTCAATTCCACATTGCGGCATGAGTAATTCCTAGTTAGTCAAATAATCCCATACATATCCGCTATGTAATCAAGCAAACCTGTTTTCATTTTGTCTAACTCGAGGACGAGTTGTTATTTAGTCATGGGGGTATGATGAATCATGTTTTTCCAAGCCTTGATATCAGGTACGCAATATCACAGCCTGGATAACGATATCGAATAGATGATATCATGGGTCGTGTGTAAGCCTATAAATACCACATTCAAGTGCACAAGAAAGGGAGAGTCAGGCAATATTAGAGTAGGATATTTTTGTCAGTTTTCAATCCATTTCAATTCTTTCCCTAGTGCATGCTTGCAGTGTGATGATTGTAATTGTACGAAACCTTTATTTGAGTGTGACGTACTTGGACATGTGCATGATCGGCAATAAAGATCACGATTGCTCCATCATTGCAGCATTTACTTAGTTTTAATTGTTTAATTGTTATTGTTATTTATTATTTTCTTAATTAATATTTTTTTATCGTCATTTAGTATTCCTATTGTTAAATGTAGAATGAGTACAACTTAATCATGAACATTGAAGTGTGACTACTTGGTAACCTAGTAGTGTATTTAGGAGTGCTTAAGTACTGTGCACTTGGTAATTTCAGAAGTAGTACATGAGGTCCAAGATGCGTATGGATGATTAAGGATGGATGCTTATCGCACTTAGGCTAGATAGACTTCATTTCTTATTGTTTCTTAGTTTAATCAAGATTATTTTCCATTGTCTCCAGGAGTAGCCTAGTGATAGAAATCATATCATACACCTCACTCTAGACTAAACCATACATGATAAGCAAATACTAGTCCAAGTGGGAAGACAACGAACTGCGATCAACATGTAATTATCTAGATACCACAACTAGTGCATCTGCAGAGTTTGATCGAATTGTGCATACACGCTCATATTCATATGGTTGAGTGTAGGGGTACCTAGCCACTCATGAGTGATGTAGCAAAATTTTTTATAGACTTGCTATTTAATATTCTTTGCATATGTCCAAACCATCTAAGATGCCATTCATATAGATAGTGACATTGCTACTAAAATGTACATTGTGTAACATTGTTTCTAGGATAATTTTAATATTTTTGAAGTTGCTAAAACATGGAAAGATGAGGATTTGAAAAATTCTAATTTGTCTAATTTCATTAAAAGACAAGTAGCAAGCATTAGTTCTCATAAATGCAAAAGGTCATCAAGAGGTTTATGTTTTGGATTTTAAAAAAAGACTTTAAAGGGTAATCATGGTAAAGAAGATTAACATAAGTAATATTTTTGGTTAAAGATTTGGACCATTTCTTGATTTGTGCATGTCATCCTTGCATAATGGCATGCTAATCTTCTCTATATAATTCCAATTTTATCCAATGTCTCTTAAGTAACATGTTTGGCTAAAGATTATGCAAAAAGAAATAAATAAAATAAAAATAAAAAAGTACCTTGTATTTCTTATTTTTGTAACTTTCACTTAGGATATGTAATGTATTATGCAGAATTGAGATTATTAAGAAAATATTCTTGTTAGTATTTAGGAAATAATATAGTTGAACTTAAATTAATGAGAAAGGTTTATATATGTGGAAACATTAATGCAAGGACCAAGTCTAAACAAATTAACATTTCAAAATGATAGAATAATTGATGATGGCTAGTCATACAAGATTATGAAAATGAAAAAAGTATACCATCTTAAGATATCAAAACAAATTAAACAAGAAAACATTTGNAAAAAAAAAAAAAAAAAAAAAAAGAAAAAAAGAAAAAAAAGAAAAAAAAGAAAAAGAAAAAGAGTAAAAGATGTTAATCTAATCATTTTAAATGAGACTGAAAAGTGTCATTTAAGTTTGAGATTTAATTTTTAAACAAAAGTAAGATGTTCATGTATAAATCTATTAGTAATCACTACATAAAATATATAAGGAATCACTAAATTTTATGTTGGTGAAAAATTAATAGTCTCTTCACATCACTATATATATATAAATGTTTTAAATGAAATGTATTGTATTAATTTGCAATATAAGAAAATAAGAAAACATATTATACTGGAAGATAAAGATTTCTAAGAAGAGTTATAAAATTTATTGAAAATAATAAGACTTGAAATTAGATTAGTAGAAATTAAAGAGACTTGAAATTAGATTAAAAGAAATTTCATTAGAAGCAATATTTAGCAATAAGTTGTTATCATTTATTAATGTAGAATAAAAATTGGGTTTGGTAAAATTATCTTCAAATCATGATTTCTTGTAAATGGGGTGGACCCACATCATTAGTAATGAGTTCAAATATTGATCACTTGTAAGGTGGAGTCATAACACTTCGTCTTAGCACCTATGCAAGTCTCATTTTACGCATGTTTTTGATGTGAGAATCCAAATGCATTTAGGTTTCAAACCTCAAACATAATCCCATGAATAAATACTAAGATATCTTTAAGATACCAAGTTATTGGAAAGAGTCTTGGGTTGGTAATGATAGGTCACAAATTCAATTCCAATGGGTAGTGTTAATTTACATAAAAGTAATTCTAAAATTAGTCTAATAGATCCAAGGGATCTTAGTGGACGTAGATAAAAAATTTAGTTTAATATAGAATACTACATTTTATGATGTTTTTTGAAGATAATTTTGATGTTTCTGAACTTGTTAAAGCTTTGGAAGATGAGGATTCTAAAAATTTTGATTTGTCTAATTTTATTAGAAGAAAAGTATAAGTGTTAAGATCTCATAAATGTAAAAGATGATCAAGAGTTTTATCTTTAACTTATAAAAAAACTTTTAAAAGTAATAAAGGGAAAGAAGATTAACATACCCAAATAATATATTTCAATAAAGATTATTGAAAGAAAGTATTTTATATTTCTTAATTTTTGTTGCTTTCACTTAGTATATTCAACATATTATGCAAAACTAAGATTATTAAGAAAATACCCTTTTCAATTTTTAGGAAATAATATAGCTAAACTTAAATTAAAATAAAAAGTTTATATATGTAGAGAAATTAATGCAAGGGCTAAATCTAAACAAATTAACATTTCAAAATGGTAGAATAATCAAGGATGGCTAAATATTCAAGATTATGAAAACAAAAAGAAAATAACATTACATAATACTAGAATAATTTAAATAAGAAAACATATGTTAAAATAGGAAAAAGATCTTAATTTGATCATTTAAAATGAGGTTGAAAAGTGTACTTCAAGCTTGAAATTTACTTTTTAAAAAGAAGAAAGCTTGAAATAAAAGACTATTGTTATGAATGAATAAACAAAGGAAATACATGATGAAATCCATTGGTGTATGTTATTTGTAGATGATATTGTGTTGGTGGATGTAGCTTTAGAAAATAATGCGTATAAAATGAAGAAGTGAAGACATGGTTTAGAATAAAAAAGACTTAAATATGAGTAGAAATAAGGCATAATATATATGATGCAATTTCATTAACAACATAAATAGTGGTGAAATAGAAGTAATAATTCAAGATTATAAAGTTCGTTGCTACAAATAGTTTTGCTACTTAAGGTCAATGCTATAATCATATGGTGAAATTGATAAACATATAAGAAATATGATTAAGGCAGGATTGTCAAAATATCATTGTAAATGATAAGAGAATCATAATAAAGCTAAAAGAAAAATTTTACAAGATAGCAATTGCTTGCTATCTTATATGGTGTTGAATGTTGGCCAACATAGAAAAAAAAAACATGAATAACAAATCAGTATTGTAAGAATGCAAATGCTTAGATGGATATTGAATATTACTACAAGAGATAAATTGCATAATATAAACATCAGAGGAAGACTTAGAGTAGGTTATATATTAGATAAGTTATAAGAATGATGTTTTAGATGGTTTGGGCATGTGCAAAAAAGATTAGAGAATGAGCCTATAAAAAAGAATGCTACATCACTATTCTAGAAAAGCCACTAAAAGAAAACCAAAAAACAAGGAAAAAAATTATTGAAGATGATATAAAGAAATTGCAAATAAATAAAGACCTAGCTCTTCATAGAGGTGAATGGTGGAAAAGAACTCATGTAGATGACCCCGTTTTGTTCAAATAATGCAAGGATGATGAAGAAAAAAGATGTTCATGTATAGATTTATTGTTAACCAAACTATAAAATATATCTAGAATCACTTCTTTTTGTATTTTTAACAATTTAATAGCCTCCTCACATCACTATAAACAATTTACTATCAAGAAAAGGTGCTATAGTAATATGAAATATAAGAAAATAAGAAAACATGTTAGAGTAGAACATATAAAATATTTTCAATAATAACTATAGAATTTATTGAAAATAAAGAAATTTGAAGTTAGATGAAAAGAGACTTCTTTGGAGGCTATAAAAAATTCATTAGGCCTAAGAAGTTTATAGGTAAAATGAAGTAGCTTGATGAAGAATGTGTACTAGTAAGGTTCATCATAAAAAATTCCTATAATAATAAATTTTTAATGAAGGAATATATAAAAATAATTCATTAGAAGATCCATAAAGGTTCTAAGAGAATATTAATAAAGTATGATGCAAAATGATAAAGTAAGATCCAAAAAATCTTGAGAGACTTTTTAAAAGTGGAGTTTCTCATAGTAATAATATTCATGATAAATTAAATTACATAACTAGTTGCATGAATTTAAAACCATTATAGGTCATCCATGATATAGTAGGGGAAGAAAAGAAAAAATTACCTTATGGAAAAATGATAGATATATAAGGGGTATATGCTAAATTACTAAAATGTAGTAGAAAATTAGTTTGAATATAGACTTGGAATATGCTTAATGAAGGGATTCAAAAAAGTTTCAATTAATAGTAGACGATAGTAAATTTATGCTTTTCTTTTTAAAAAAAGACATTAGATTTAAATAACTATAGCTTAAGCATGATCAAGAACTTATTTGAAACGTTATAAGTGTTGTTTTAAAAAAATTACTTTTATGCTCACAAGTAGAATTTAGAAGAAATCATTTTATAATAAAATATTTAGTTAGTGTTAAATTATGCAAATTATGTCATTCAAGTAGATTTATCTTTGTCAATAAAGTAATATTAATTACAAATTCAAAAATAGGATTAAAAGCAATATTGTATCAACACAAAGTTTTTGTAAGGGTAAAGATGAAGGTGAATGTTGAAAAACAAAAGTATTAATCTAGAAAACTTATAAGAAAAATTTTAATTTCTAGTTAAGTAATAGAAAACTTAAAAATTATGCATACACATTGATATTTAAGAGTAGAACGCTCTCAAGAATGTAAGTAGAAACATTATGCATCATAATGAGTTTTAAATGTTTTGAAGGTTTTATACATTATGTACGAACTAAAATATTTGGGCTTTGAAAATTTAAAAATACTGATTTTAAGCAAGTGTGTACTTATAATGCTTTGTTAATGTTTTCTTTATGGTCTAGATCTTGATTGGGAATCTTAAAAGCAAATAAAAAAACTTTAAAAATTATTCTTGTTAGATGAATTCAATGTTAAAGGTAGGGAATTATATGTAATACTTTTATTAGAGGAAGGATTTCTAGAACCAAAATTAGATGACTACATATAACTGCAATACTTTAATTATAAGCTCATATGTTGCTATTGAAAGTTTTGGTACTATGTAGTCATATAAATTATATTTGAATAATAAAAATTATAATAAATTTTCAAGAGAAATTATCCAAAAATCTTAGCAATAAGGAAAACTATAATTACAAAAATAAGATATTGAAAATTTTAATGTAATAATGAATGTCCAAAATTTTTTAATAATCTATTAAAACAAAGAAAAAAAGTGATAATAAAATCCATCAAGAGATTCCATATTTATAAGGTCATACATGAATTAGAAAGAAAATAAAGTTTAAACCAAAAGATGGTTGGCTCCATCAACCATTTGTTGGAGATCTTGGGAATCTACTTAATGTTCTTTCTACTAGGCTTTAATAAGTTTCTTTAGAGTCTTTGGGAAAGATCCAACTTCATACATATACTTGACACTTCACTATTATTATTTTGGTGCTTTTTCCAAGCTTAAACATTTTTTTGCTTGAATTTAAAGTTTTTGACTTGCCACTGAAGTACTTAAGAGTAAAAAGTTAGGATGTAAATTGACATTTAAAGAATTACAAAATGAGTAGATTAGAAATTATCTTAATGCCTTATAGTCATGGTTGAGGTGAGAACATGACACAAAAATATATTTTACCATGTAGACATCACTTTTAGGTTTTCCAACAATTTATTCTAGATGCAGGATGCCTTGAGGAGTTATTAAGGAAGGGATGCAAACACTATGGTTTTCCTTATTGATTTACTTGGTAATCTATAATGATGATTTTTCTTGTAAATTTTCTTGGTAATCTACTACAATATAGTTGACGGTAGGATCAATGAGTAAATATATGGTTTGATAAGGTGAGTGTTGGTATAGGATCATGATGCTATCTAAAAATAATTTGGTTGTTTTTTTATGGATACCCTAAAATAGCTTTTGCTAGTTTTAAATAAGCTGATTATGGCTAGATTTATATTAACTTATCAAATTTTTCAAAGTGTTGTTTTGTTTATAATTTCTACCTTCCTCTTCTATCTATCTTTCAACATTAACTATTCAATATAAACAACTTTTCAATGATTTAGCTCTAAATTCTACATGGGTAAAATAATAAACAAATAATTTTATAGATTATATCATTCTTCAAATTTGATCTATTTATTAACATACTTCACAAAAGTTATATTTTGCACAAGTTATGCTATATAGACAAGAAATCTGAGATTGAAAAATTATTCATAAAGCTCAAAATTGTATTAGTGAAAACACTAATTCTATGTTAAGCTCATTTCGAATTGACACTTAAAAAGAAGCTATCTTATTTGATGAGAACAACAAAAATAAGCTAAACCTTCATATTTTAAAGAAAATAGCTTATGTTGTTGACTTAAACATAGCTATATGTATACTTTGCTAAACAAGTAGAAAATTATCTAATGTTAACTGATGAAAACATCATCTAGCCCATGTACAATCCTCAAACTATGTTTTCATGTGTCTTGTTTGGTTCTTTGGTGTGTCTATTGTTTTGTGTGGTTTTGCATGTCCAAGAGGCAAGAGAAGGCAAATGAGAAGTGCATCCTTCTTTTGGGACTCTAGGAGAAAATTTGATGTTTTGACAATGCTCTTTGAAAAGACATCTATTGGCTAGCCAAGACATCTTTAGGCAAGCCAAGACATCTCCAGTAGTAGGAAGATGTCTCCTGAGAATTCTTGTCAACTCAGGCTAGACGTATTCTATCGAGACAAGATGTCTTCAGTTGAGACAAGATGTCTCCCCTACTCATAAGATGTCTCCTCTGATATAAGTTTGTTTTGAGAAAGACATCTCATGCTTCTTCAAGATGTCTCATATGGATTCTAATGGGCTTCAATTTGAATTCCAAATAAGAGGGAAGATGAAGGGACACTTAAAAGAGACTATAAAAGAGATATAATCCTTCATTTGAATAGGAGGAGAGAGGAGTGAATTGTGAGAGAATTTGGAAGAGAGTGTTGAAATCCAATTAAGCTTCCATTGAGTCTCTAGGTTGTAAAGCTTTCATCCATTATGAGTTGTGCATTATGGGAGAAGTTGTGAGTGTGATTGTATTAAGCCCTTATCTATACTTAGACTAGTTGCTTCTAGCTTTGTAATTCTATCATGTTTTAGCAAGAATAACATTTTTTTTACTTTCTTGTTTAATTCCTCTTGCAATTGAAGATTGGGATTTCAATTTTGATCTTGAAACATTGGGAATACTCACTAGATTAATATCAAAGTGTTGAATTTGAAGACAAAACAATTCACAAGAATTCACTCTTCTTCAAGTTTATTTTAGTTTGCAATTTTATTTATGTTAATTTCCATACTCATTTAGGGTTTAATTAGCCTTCACTTGGTTAAATGGTATGATCAATTGAATTGGGTATTGAAAATATCATTATTTAAGATAGCCATTAACCTTCTTTAGTTAGGGTTTGTGGGATTTTTTTGGATGCTTCAACTTGGGTTGTGGGTACTATTAATCTTTTTGTAATTTATTGTGGGTATTTGTTCAATTTGTCATTTAGGTCTACTTGATCATAACATTGAAGAAGAAATTATCCCACAACTTAGCCAAGGATATGGAATACTTGAGGGATTCACTCTAGACTCTTGTGGATAGAATGGAAAATCTTGAAGAAAAGACAAATCAAACTCCAACACCGAGAGCACCTAGGCAAGATCATAACTCTGAATGTTGTTAATGAAGGAAACCATCCATGCATGATCTTAAAAATGACATTCCTTTTGGGGATGAAGACATTGGGAAAGATGAGAACTATGATGGAAATCCTCATTCTTCAATTGTTGGATCAAAGTCCCATAGGTCCAAATTTTTAAGAGGGAGGAATAATGGATCTACTTCTAGACCTCATGGGAACCCAAATGAGGAATTAAAGGTTACTTTTAAAAATGCTTTTAGGCATGCCTCTAGGATGCGTCATGTGAAAATGAAGACCTTCAATGGGATGGAAGGCACTGAATCTTTCCTTTCTTGGCTCAAGTCTTTGAACAAGTACTTTGAGTTAGAAGATATGGCAAATCAAAAAAAGCTACCATATGCTAAAACCAAGCTTGGTGACATGGCACATATTTGCTAGAAAAAAGAAAGGCATGCTTACCTTATAAGTAATGGAAATTTTATCAAATATTGGTCCTTGATGTAGTTCATGCTAAAACAAAAATTTGAGAAAACCCAACGTAGACAAGAAGAAATTCAATAATTGAATTATCTAAGGTAAGGTAACAAGAGTGTTAAAGACTTTTACATGGATTTTTGCAAAGCTTTCCAACTATAAAAAGTTAATTGGGATGATTATGAATAAGCATCCAATTTCCAAGGAGGATTGAAAAGAGAATACCAACAAGAGCTAACATTCTATGAGCCCCAAACATTGGATGAGGCTTTTGAATTGGCTACTAAGGTTGAGAAGAAACTCCAAGGCTATAATAAAGGTCCCAAATGTTCTAAGGGTAAGGAATTCAAATATTCTAGAGGTGAGAATGAAGTAAAGGAGAAGGGAAATGCCAAAGAAGACATAAAGGAGAAGCAAGAGAAGTTCAAGGAGGGCCAAGATTTCTCGAAAAACTACTCCAAGAATGGAGGGACTCAAGAAAATGGATTTTCATGCAAATTTTAATGCTTCAATTGTGGTGAAAAGGGACACAAGCAATGGGAATGCAAAAAGACAAAAATATCTAAAGGCAAGGAGCTTTATACCTTGGAAAAGGAAAATTCCTCTAATAAAGGTAACCCTCATACACCAATGATTGAGGGCATCATTGAAATTAATTCTTGTACCTTTATAAGAAATTTGAATACTAATGAAGATACTAGAAGAAAGATGCTCTTTAGGATTGGAGCTAGGTGTCTTGATAGTGGGGTATGAAGATACATTGTGATCAAGAAAATGTGATCTCTTTAAGGGTTATTTTTAAGTTTGCTTTGAATATCTTATCACATTCTAGACCCTATAGAGTCCATTGGATATCCAAGGATCATTAGCAAGAGGTCAAAGAGAGATGTATTTTGTCTTTCAAAATTGGATCATTCAGAGACAAGGTACATTGTGACATTATTCCTATTGATTATGCTAATGTTATTTTGGGAAGACTTAGAAATTTGACAACAAGGCTTCTTTTAGTGGTGCAAAGAATGTTTGGTCTATCCCAGGAGAAGATGGAATACATGAACTCATCCCTATGACATGATAGTAGTACAAAAACATTATTCCTATCCATGGTTCATTGATCTTGCTTAGTGAAAAAGAGTACCTACAAGAACATGAAGAGGCTGGGTATGGTTTTGTCATCATGTAAATGCTTACAACAAGTTAAGAAGAGTATCTAGGTGGACTTCCTCCAATGGTGTAAACTTTGACATTGGAATTTGTTGATTTCTTCAAGGAAAAATTAGAGGGGCTTCCACCAATGAGATCTATACAACACCAAATAGACTTCATACCACATGACCCCAAATCGAAGGGAAGAACTAGGCAAGTAAGTTGATTACTTTTTAATGGTTTTATTAAGGAATCGATCTTTCCTTATTCATTCCAGCTTTGTTAGTTTCAAAGAAGGATACTGATGAGTTAAGGGTGTGCATAGATTCTAGGGTTGTTAATAGGATTACAATTAAGTATAGATTTCCTATCCCTAGGATGGATGACATTCTTGATGTGCTTGCCAATCTTGAGATTTTTTTCTAAATTGATTTAAAAAGTGGTTATCATCAAGTAAGGATTAGACTAGGAGATGAATGAAAAACAAACTTTAAAATAGTAGATAGCTTATATGAGTGGTTAGTCATGCCCTTTGGGCTAACCAATGCTCCAACCACATTTATGAGGCTCATGCATGAAGTTCTAAGAGATTTTATTGGTAAATGTTGCATTGTCTTTTTTGATGATATTCTTGTGAATAATTCTAAAGAAGAGGATGATGTACAATATTTGAGGATGATATACTCCAAGGTACAATAGGTAAATTTGGTGATTAATGCTAAGAAGTGCCACTTCATGAAGAGAGAGACTATCTACCTAGGTCATGTTATCTCTAAGAACCAAGTTAAGATGGAACCAAGCAAGATCAAGATAATAAAAGAATGGCCTTCACTTAAGAATGTGGGAGTACTGAGATTCTTTCTTGGTTTATCTAGCTTCTATGGGATAATTATTATGAATTTTAGTTCCATTGAATGGCCTATGCTCTCTTGTTTAAAGAAAAATTCACCCTTTGTGTGGACAATGAGAAAGAAAAATCTTTTCAAGCTTTTAAAAAGAGAATTTATAGTGCTATAGTTCTGGCAATTTCAAATTTCTCTAAGCTTTTTGAAGTGGAGGTAGATGTAGGTGGGCTTACTATTGGAGGTGTGTTATCTCAATAAATTAAGCCAATTACATTCTTTTCTAAAAACTTAAATGAGTCTAGAAAAAACTATAGTGTGTATAAAAAGGAGTTATATGCTATATGTTAAGCCATTAAACATTAGAGACATTACTTACTAGGATCAAATTTTCTTCTATTTACTAATTATAGGGTATTTTAATTTTTGAATTCTCAAAAGAAAGTGAGTGCTAAACATATGAAATGCGTAGAATAGTTGCAAGAATTTCATTTGTTCTAAAACATAAAAGTGAAAAAAAAACCAATGTAGTGGCATATGCTCTTTCAAGAATTCATGTTGTGAATCACTCTTATGCTCAGATATACAGATTTGAGACCTTGACTTCCTTGTATTCTAATGATTTTGATTATGAAGAAGTTTGGTGGGACCTTCAGGTTCCAGTACTCAATTGAATGGATAGGTGGAGAGGCTTTAATCTATGCCAGGGCATCCTATTCAAAAATGATAAAATATGTGTACCAAAATGTGATTTTAGGTCAAAGATCTTGGAAGAAAAGCATAATGGTAGTATGGTTGGACATATGAGCATGACTAAGACCTATGAACTTTCTGTGGAAGAGCTATTGTTGGCTAAGCATGAGAAATAACATTAATAAATTTGTTAGAGAGTGTTTTGTTTACCAAAAATTCAAGGGAGGTAAAGTATTACTAGACATTACTTGCCTTTACTCATTCCTAATGCTTCATGGGAAAGTGTATTTATGCATTCTATTTGCAGGATTCCCAAGATATAAGCTGGTCATGATTCCATTTTTGTTGTTGTTGATAGACTCACTAAAATGGACCATTTTATTTCTTGTAAAAGAAGTAATGATGCATCCCATGTTGCTCATTTGTATTTTCAAAATGTTGTAAGATTACATGATCCCCCATTGAATTTTGTAAGTGATAGGGATGTTAAATTTACAATTCATTTTTAGAGGTCATTGTCAAAATTTTTGGTTACCAAATTTTTTTTTCAAGTGCTTATCATCCACAAACTGATGGTCAAATTGAAGTTTTCAACAAATCATTGCTTACAATTTTGAGATGACTTTGTGCGAATCAACCTAATAGGTAGGGAAATATTTTGTCACATGCTAAGTTTAACTATAATAATTCTTGTCATTCTAGCATTAACAAAAGTCCATTTGAGATAAACTATGGCTATTCCCTTAGAATTACAGATGATTTGAAGAAATTTCATGATTGTGCCCATGGTAGTTGTGATTTTGTGAAAAGCATGTAAGACTTACATAAGCAAGTGAAGACAAAACTTGAAGGCAAGGCCAAGAAAGTTGCTAATACAAAGAACTTGGAAAAGAGGAAGATGGTCTTCAATCTTGGAGATTATATATGGATTCATTTGCTAAAGGAGAGGCTAAGGAATGTAAACTTTTCAAATCTCAAATCCAAGAAGATTGATCCATTTCAGATCAGGGTAAAGGTGAATGATAATGCTTATGAAATTAACATTCATAACCATTTTCCATTTTCTTGTGTATTTATTATTTCAAATTTGAGCCATTTCCATGACAAGGTGTGTATCTCTAACTTGGAGGATAGCCTAGAGATCATCAAAGATGTACTTGATGATCTAAGGCCATGTAAGTCACCAAAAAGACTTATTGTGCTACATGCAAGGAAAGCTAGGAGCACAAGGAACCAAAAGGTGCATGAATATCTGATGCATTGGAATGTTGAGGACCTAAAACTATAATTTGGATTCATTAAAAGGATTTGGCTTTGTGGGGGCTTAATGCTATCCCAAGTGTATAGCCAACTTGAAGTAAGTTTCAATTCTAAGGATGGAAGAGATGATGAGAGGACATTACCCAGTCCATGTACCATCCTCAAAGTATGTTTTTATGTATGTTCTTCAATATTAGCCTAGGTTTCTTGCATCCATTCTTTTTGATAATTAAATTCAATAGTTAACTCATGAAAATTTGTCTACGATAGAAAATTATAATTTGGAAATTTTAGCTTCTTGAATTATTCTAATTTTGAGCTTATAATAGCTAGCCTTTCTTTTAACTACAACATAGCTTGCTCCTTATTCTTGAGTAGTGATTCTTTAACCATAATTGTAGCTATGAGCTACTCATTTATATCTTTAGATTTCTTCAAATCTTCTTTTAATCTAGCTAATTCTTGTTCATTCTATATCAAAAAATCTTTGAACTAGGCTATTTAGTTATCAACTACTTTTCCCATGTCTTTGATCAATATAACTATAGTTTTTGAAATATCCTGGTGAGACATTGCTAGCTTTTGACCTTTACTTTGAGGATCATTTTCCTTATAAGGAAAGGCAATACTTGTTTCAGTTTTTCACTTTGTTTAGAATTTCTTAATTATAATTATTCCTCCTTTCTCTTTTACCTTAAAAAATCGAGCTACTTCTTTCATTAGATAGCTTAAGGGGAAAATGATGAACTTTTTCCTTCTTTCTTCTATTGTTGTTGCTCTAGTAGTTGTCGCTTTTCAAGAATCTCTCATTGTTGCTACTATTTTTTTAATATCTTTTGTTGTTGTTTTCCCTAATTGACTTTTATTCTTTTAATTCTAATTTTTCTAGCTCCTTTAACCTTTGCATATATAGCTTTGTGGGATGGGAACCTTTCATCAACCATAGCCTCTTTAGGATCTTCAAGCTTCTATAAAAAGTAATTTTTCTTCATTAGAGCTAGATATTCTTCTAGAAAATCTCTAACCAAAGGATGATCTCTAGTCTCCATCCATTTGCACATTTTTACAGTTGGTTAGTTACATGAGGAGTCAAGGAGCTTCATTGATAAGTTTCTTCTTAACTGTTCTTTTGCTTCATCTTTGACTTATTTCACTTCTTTGTTTGAAGCTCTTTAGTATACTATATCTATTTCAACATGCTGATGTAGTTTTTAGGTTTTAGTGGTTGAATATATTCTCTTGGGAGCCAATGGAAAATCACATTGCTCTTTGTACCTCTTAGCCATTCCTTTGAAATTCCCAATATTATTGAATTCATAGAAGCTAAATTTCAATGAAAAATTTTCTTTGTGGTTGTAATCATGGCTTAAGAAGCTTTCCTAGATATGTCTTGCTACTTCAAAAGTTGCTAAATATGGACCTACAAATCTTGGTAGCTCTTATGGATGGTTCTCAAATCTTACTATTAAAATATAGGTGTAATTAACATGGAGAAAAATAGCTTATATGGGTGATTTCATTAACAATTTGTTGCTACCCATGATAGAAAAGATCCTAAGATGAATTGTAAAAGATAGGGATATATACAATTCATTAAAAATTATAAGGCTTGGGTATCTAGATAGCTCTTTTGAGAAATGACTAGGAAAAAGTCATAGTAGGGATCTTCAAGTTAAGCTTTGCATTATGGACCTTATCCAATAAAATTAGAGTTGTTTGTTTTGGCTTAGGTATCTCACTCAGTGATAAAGTCAAATTTCGTCATAATACAACATCGTAGTAATGATGTTGTATCAATGATGTCATCACTCATGCTACATCATCATTGATATGATGTCTTGGGATGTGTGTAGCCCTATAAATACAACACTTGGGTGCACAATCCAACAACTTTTGATTCCAAAACTTAGGGAAATTATTGTAGTTTCATTCTGTAGTTGTAGTAGAGAGTGAATTCCTACAGTGTGATGTTAGGAAGTTGATCGGAGTCTTTATTTATGTAAATTGTACTTGGACGTAGTTTATGCATGATAATAAAGATTGAAGCTATTTTCCATCATTGTAGCATCACTTAGTTTTCTTTATGTTTAGTTAGAATAATTTCCTTGTTTTCTTGTTAATACTATACTTTTCCAAGTATTTCATTTTACATACTTAATTAGTAAAAGTAGTATGGATATGACTAGTTTTAAGTGTTAATTATAACTATCTAGTAACCTAGTAGTGGCATTGCTTGATTCGCTTAGTAGTAATCCCGCTTGGTAATGTCAATGATAGCTACATGAGTCTAAGATGTGGACGACAAACCAAGAATGGATATCAATTGCTCTATGATAGAATATATTTACATTTTTATTGTTACTTAGACTTATAATTTAATATTCACTTTCACCATGTTTACGAGTAGGATAATTAGTGATCAAATAAACATTAGTAATCATACACCTCACTAACAGCTAAGTGATACACTTGTACCTCACTAGCTCAAGGTGGAAAGACAATGAACATGAACTTAAACTTAATTACTAGCATAATAACATTACCCACTTGCTGATTATAACCTAGTCACACATGAACATTCATGACTTGTATGGCAGAGTGTTGATATACTCCATCGCTCAACATTGGCATCACTGCGAGGGATGGTTCTAGTTATCTAGATTAGTTACATTATAAATGATCGTTGTAAAAGCATTAACAATTTATCTTTTCAAAGATATTAATATTTTAGGTTACATACATGTTATCATATAAAAACATGTCTCCTTCACATAGGGCCTATCATCCATCACATGATAAGAATACTAATAGTAGTAATGATAGGATTTATATTGAAAAGAATTCAAGTGAACTACTAAATGTAAGGGTCTCATATGCTTATTTAGATTCTTACTACATTCAAAACTATGTGTAATAGATGCAGAAAACCCTAAAGGGGATGGAACAAGTTCTAGAACAAGAAGGGCCTTAAGGCTTAGGACCTCCTCCAAACCTATAAGGGATAAATTAAGGGACCATAGGGAAAGATACAGAAGCCATGGTCATTCTCCCAGTTTTTCATCTCCCTCTTCATCTTCAATGTCTAGTTTTGATGAAGGTTAATGTAGGTATAGAGATAGAGCTTCACTAAGGGGTTAAGATGAAGATATAAATAGGGATCAAAGACAAGATGAAAGACATCAAAGTGAGCATAGACGAGACCATCACTATTACATAAGTAGAAATAGAGATTATCACCATGACATGTCTGATGAAGATGAACCCTTGTTGGCTACTAGGAGCATGATAAAAACTAGGGAGGAAATTCAAATAACTCATAGGCATCAAAGGGAAAGCCACATCAAACAACTTGATATGAATAATATTCCTATATTTAAGGGAGGCTATAATTTTGATCCCCTACATCATTTACAAGCCTTCCATGATGCCTATACCTTACAAAATATTGAAAGTAGATGGAAAAAGCTTAACTTGTTTTCTAGGATACTAATAAAGGAAGCTGAAAGTTGGTATAGATTGTTGGAACTAGATTTAATCCACTAGTAGTCCATAATGCTTAAGCTCTTCAACAAAAAATACCAAACCTATGAAAGAATGTTTAATCTAAGAAAAAAAATCCAAGGGTAGAAGCAAGAAAACCATAAATCCTTGGATGTAGCCTTGGATAGATACTATTCTCTACTACATAGATGTCTAGACCATAATTTTTCTCAAAAAGAGTAGCTTCTTCACATCATAGATGGGCTTCGTAAAAAAACAAATGAGACCCTTGGGATCTATGTCCAAGGTTGATTACCATAATTGAGAGCCCATTAGATACAAAGGCTAGTTGAACAGGTGGTAGAAAAAAAAGGAGAGCTATGTAAAAGGGAGAGTTTAGAGGAATATAATTGGGATCCAACTCTTCATGAAGGAGAGGTTCATATTTATGATCAGGAAAAAGATGCAGCTCTTGATGAGTTGATTTCACAAAAAACCTTGCCAATACAAAAGTTTATAGCTAATATTGAAGCAAGGGTAGATAAGATGTGGGAATTGATGAAAGAAAATATTACAATAAACTTGAAAATCATATAGGAGAAGGTAAAAAAAGTAGGATCAAGTGATTAAAAAAAGAGGAAAAATAATAAAGGAACAAGTAAGGACACTTATCAAGAAAAAGGGAAAATAGCTATAGTAGAAGAGGTTACAGACTCAAATACAGAAGAGGATGATGGATGTGACACTTATCAATATGAACATCTAAAGGGATATTGGCTAGTTATGTTACATCTACATGAGTTTGGGGCTTTTTCTTTGAATCCCTATTCATAGAAAAGAAAATGCCTAGGAGTTTACCTTATCCACAAGGTAATTATAGATAGTCCTACAAGCAATGGTACTATCCCAGTGGGACTTCTTATCAACCTCAAAACTACTATCAACCATAGTGGAAAAACCCATAGTCATGGGGGATGCCATCAATAAACCAACAATACCCTTATTGCCAGCTAGATCCTTATGGATACCATGTCCAACGTTTGATTTCTCTAGGAAATATAGCAGTTCAAACTCCTCAATACTATCCACCAGAATACCATAGACCAAAACCTCTAGGGACGAATTATGATCCACACATGCATCAACAAATAGTTGGTTCATTAAGTCAATCTCCTAACCCTTCATCACCTATGCCACCAGTTATTATGTAGGGTGCAAAGGAAAGCTACATGGACAGTGAATGTATAGCTAGAAGAAACTTGTCTTAATGAAGTCTAGATAGAGTTAGTAGAGTTAGAAATTCATTAAGACAAGTTTCTTCTATGGAGGATCCTCCTATAAACACCTTGCTTCTCCAACAATCACATCAAGAGCTTAAAACTATCATGCAAATAAATATAGTATGAGATTGGATTAAGGTAGGGATACTTCCTAGGAAAAGAATGGATCTAGGAGTTCCTTTGATTTATTTATGAGTAGTTGAAAATTCACCATGCAAGGCTCACCTAGACTCAAGTTCTAGAGTAAATTTGATGTCTCAAGAAACATACAAGGCGTGGAACCTACCACCCTTAAAGAAGTGCAACATAAGGTTAGAGCTTGTAAATCAATCTATCATCATTTCTTTAGGATAGATAGAAGATGTTTTGACCACTATCAATGGGTGGTCCTATCCAGTAGAATTTTTAATGATTTACATGAAGAATAATGACAAGGAATTTCCTATCATAATGGGAAGAGCATGGCTTAGCACCATAGATGCTAAGTTAGGGATGAGAGATTCATCTATAGAAATTTCTAAGGGGGACACGAAAGGAGCCATACACACCACACACAGAGGATTCCATGCATTACCAATGATAAATAAGGGTGTAGTTGTGAACTAAAACTTCAAGATGTCAACAAAATCCTCACACCAGCCCACAATATAAGTGAGAAGCAAGTTTGTGTACAAAAAGAAACATGGGCTACTAAACCAAAACACATCCCATGGCCAAAAACTGAGAATCTAAAAGTGTCTAAAACATGCATGGAAATACATTGTCCACTTATTAAATCCTACTATAAGAGAATGACCCCAACTGAAAGCTCACAAATGAAAATATTAAACCATAATCATACAACAGTAGATAGGGGAACTAAGGACTTAATATTGAAATTTCATAATAAAAAAGAGAGTATAGTTGGACCTTCTGAGATGCAAGGCCCATCTAGCCTAATAAGATATATATCCTCAAATGATCAAAATTTGATTACCATCAAGCTTACCTAGGACAATAACCAAAATACAAAATCACTAAGGATGGTAAGTGAAAAACCTAGAATGTGTGATCTAGGGGATTTAGGGTACATTTTCTAAACACTCATTTATGAGTTCAATTGTAGGGGAGATGCCTTATCCTGACTTAAGAATTAATAAGTTCTTTTTAACTTTTTTGTTTTCTACTTTTTATGGTTTATAATTTTTGTTATACCTTTTTCTTTTCTTAATACTTTTTCACTTTATTTAATATCTCTCATTCTTTTATACCTTTTCATTTCTTAAATTTTTGATATTCTTTGATAAATTTTCATTTTTTTTCATCTTTTTAATTCTTGATTTGGTTTATGAATTTTTTGTACTTTTTCATTCTTTCACTTGTAAATATTTTTATTAGTTGTCAATATAACACAAGGAATAAAACAAGATGTAGTCCCAATAAGGTGAAGATTTCTCTATATTATCAATCATAAGGGAATGATTATCTATATAATGAGACCATAACATCCATTTATCCATTCCAATAATAAGAGGTTCTTACCATGGCCATAATGATATTCTTCTCATAATAAAACTAAGACTAAAATTGTGATCATTATGCCTAGATAAAAGAGTGAAGAACCAAGTGGAAATGTAAAGGGTGTGACATCAAGGGGATTTGTGGATTTTCTTGGATTCCTACTATGAGTTCTATCCTATTGCTAAGGATGCATGATATCTTTGTAGATCTAACAAAAAATGGAGGTAAGAGTATAATAAGTGTTACCATACCAAGTCATTGGAAAGACATGTTACCCATGCCTAAAGGTAGGTGGCTTCCCAAGAGTCTAAAAAATAAAAAATAATAATAAAAAGTGCAATGAATAAACTCCTCCCTTGAACAACACACCAAGTGGCAATACTCCTTGCAATAGTGATTGACTTATGGTAGTGATTCTTAGAGATGAAACAATGAGATGTCATGTTGGGACTTGGTTTGAATCTTAGAAAGAAGGGCTAATGATTACTTTAACCATCAATTACACATAAGAATTCATTATGGCTATGGTAAGATACCTCACATCCTAGTTTCAGAAATCCCTTGAAAAGTCCATCTCACCTCATTGTATATTTAATCATAACTTGTGGTTTTGTGTAATATAGTGTTATTTTCCCAATCTAACAATACTAAGATGTGTGTTTTTCTAAATAGGTATGTCTTATGTTCAACTCATTGAGTGCCTACAGACACTTTTAGCTGTGGTTATACAAGGGCACTAAGGGCTAGAGCCTACTTTAGGGAGGATCCACTTGTATAACTCTTATATTTCATACTAAGCAAGAAATTCCACATCATCTTATGCCTTCCAAGATCATGAAAAATATAATAAATACTTTCCTTAATTTCAAAAACTTCTCCATATGCCTATAACCCTTCATCCATCTTCTATACACTTGATAAACTTTTATAGCTTGAGATTCCTTATTTATGGACTTTAAATGCCTAATTTTTAAAATTTGAGCATCATGGCTACTCCAAAACCATGTGAAAATGCTTACTATTTTTCTACCATTCTCTATGACTCGTTTTTCCAACAGAAATTGATAAAAAATCTACAATTCTTTGTAGTGATGTCATTGATATGATGTATGAGCCCCTCATACATTGTTGATTTGATGTCATATTAATGATGTCACTCTAACAAAAATAGTATATATATTTGTGGGGAGTTAGCAAATTTTTCATCTTTCTCATTTGCACCAAGAGAAGTTTTTGCCATTTTCTTTTTGAGCTCTAACAAGCTAACTTCCAAAGCCTATAACTTTGTTCCCACAGCTTTGATTTTCAAAATTTTTGAACTTTTTTGATCTTGAAGTGCTCAACTGACATCAAGGAGATTTGAGCCAAGTTTTTGAAAGAATTTTCTAATGCCAAAAGATAGTATAAGGATAAGTAAATTGAAATACTAAAGATTTTATCATCAACTGATTAAATTTAAGCCAAATAATTCAACGAATTATCCTAATAAGTCATTCTACCTATTCTAAGTATGGGAGTCATGGTAATTAAAGGTGAAACACTTAAGATGTTTCTTATTGAAAATTTTTCTAACTCTGCAATCATAATATGATAACAACTTGATCTAACCAAGGGTATGAGCAATGTAAAGAACTATTAAGGATTGATATGAGCACTCTAATAATTTCAAACCCTTGTTGATTGCAGATGGCTACAAAGAGAATACTAGAAGGATGATCTTTACAACCCAAAAGAAAAATACCGAGAGGTCTTGGGAGAGGATAAATTAGAGAACAAACTCCACATACAGAACTTGTAGAGCAAGAAGCTTAATCATTTAGCATCCATCAGTAGATGCCTACTACTAAACAATTTGCATAAGAAGAGGCAGAAGCCCCACAAGCACTTGAACAAGAATAGCACCTCACACTATCAGCAAAATGCCTCCAAGATATCCAAGAGAAATCAATCATGTTCACAGTTATTGTGGAGTTGAATTTTGGTCCATTTATGGAATTTTCTCCACATGCCGTGAGGACACAACTTCAAGCATCCCCTCTATGGCCTACATTTTCAAATAGTGATGAATGGTATTTAGGGAAAACTCATTAGTTCTAACAAAATAATCAAGCTGATGCCACCATTAAAATAGAAGGAGTTTCAATATCATACTCTGTAGAAGCAATTGCTAAAGCCCTAAATTTGTCAAATAAAGGGGCTAATGTAACACAAATTTCCACAAGGTTTGATATAGATGCCAAAAGATTGTGCCTACACAGAGCCTATGACATGGAAGACGAAGAATATAGTGAGATGATTGCTAAAGAAAAGATTTACTTCAAGATTGGAACCTATCACTTGTTCCCAACCAAAAGACTCAACAGAATATCAACCTATGTAGATAGAGGAAGTGTCATTTTGTTAGAAAAATTCAATGCCAACATTGTCCATCTCTACTTTCTAGAAATTTAAAGGCAGTTTAAGGAGAAGAAGGTGGGGAAGCCAACACTTCCATTCCCCTGCCTAATAAGGAAGCTATGCAAGTATGAAGGCATATTGGGTTACACCAATGATGTTTTGAGAAAAGTCCAAAATGCTTCATATGCAGAAATGTCAGAACCAATGCCTCCAAAAAATGATTAGCTGGAAAAACAAGCAGGTATAGAGGGAGCTATAGGCTTAACTCTTGTTGATACCATCCAAGCTACTAGTTAATAACAACAAAAAGGACCTAGTAGGCAACTACGAGTTGACCAACAATAACAAAAAGCTCCCCCATCACCATTGTAGGACTATAGATCCTCAATGAACCATCTACAATAGATTACAAAAATAATAAGCTGGGAAATAAGAAAGGGTATCAATCTTTACAAAGTTAGAGAAAGTATAGCCAGATCCACAATTTCTACAAACCTTGCAAGTGGGAAAATTTCACTGTAGTTAGGAGGTGGGGAGATGATTGATCATAAATAATTGTAGGAAATGTTGCATCATTTCAAGTAATGCTAGAAATAGAAGAAGGAGCCATAGTAGTGATTATGTAGCATCAAGATGCAGTAGGAGCTACTGCAGTGATCACAGATTACATCAAAGAGTCATTCAATATTCCTATTATGTCACTAGCTAGTATTTCTAGAGTAAGAGATGCTCAAATACTTGTTGGTAGCTCCATGACTCCTACTAAACATGAGGACATAGTGTATAGACTGCTGGAGATCAAATAAGTCATGTAGAATCTTTTTGATATCCCTAGAAATATTACTATACATGAGTCTAATCTTATTACCACAAAATGAAAGTTGATTGAAGTTGATTGAAGTCTTTATTCGAGAAAATTGTACTTGGACATAGTTTATGCATAATAATAAAGATTGAAGCTATTTTCCATCATTGTAGCATCACTTAGTTTTCTTTATGTTTACTTAGAATAATTTCCTTATTTTCTTAGTTAATACTCTACCTATCCAAGTGTTTCACTTTGCATGCTTAATTAGTAAAAGCAGTATGGATATGACTGGTTTCAAGCGTTAATTGTAACTATTTGGTAATCTAGTAGTGGCGTTGCTTGATTCACTTAGTAGTAATCCCACTTGGTAATTCTAATGATAGCTACATGAGTCCAAGACATGTACAATAGCCCAAGAATAGGTGTCCATTGCTCTAGGATAGAACAACTTTACATTTTTATTGTTACTTAGAATTTAACATTTAGTTTCATCATGTTTATGAGTAGGAGCATTAGTGGGAAAAACAACATCAATAATCATACACCTCACTAAGAGCTAAGCCATACATCTGCACCTCACTAACTCAAGGTGGGAAGACAACAAACACAAACTTAAACTCAATTACTAGCATAATAACATTGCCCATTTGTGAATTACATTCTGGTCATGCGTGAACATTCATGAATTGTATGGTAGAGTGTTGGGATACTCCACTACTCATCACTCAGTAAACAATCCATTAAAAACAAGCTTAAATTTAGATGAATTCCTTATTCATGAATTTCAACTAATCATTGCTACAACATATCATTCATATATTAAATTAAGAAAAAAAATTTATTCTATAAAGCTACCCAAGCCTAAACATGATACTTTGCAATGAAATTAATTTTACATATAAAAAAATAAATTCAAAGCTAAATAAAAAATTTAATGAGGAAACTTAAGATCTATTGAGTTTAGAATAGTATTATGGTATCTTAAAGCTTTTATGAGATATGCTAGCAAGAGCTCTATAACCTTTCTTGACTTTGGGTGTGCCTAGAATTTACTGCTAAGAACTTCTTCATTGAATTTTTGAGCTTTTACTTTTATAATGTCATGCTCAATGAGAGCTCATATGCATTTCTAACACCAATGATGATGAAGTGCTTCATATTTCCTCTAAGTTCAATCTTGTCCTTCCTATAGATTGTTTTAGCTATCACATGATTGATGGCATCCCTTATTATATTAGCCCCAGGTCTAAAATAGAGTTCATGAAAGCCTGTCTTCTCATATACTTCATGTCAATTCTTCATTGTTTCTAAACATTTGAGCTCCATATTTTAAATTAAATCATAATTTCAATCAAAATTGAATAATACTTTTTCTAGTTATTCTGGTTCCAAATGTCCAACATCAATCCATTAATGAAGTTGATAGATGTTCCAGTTGAGGTGGTATAGATAATTCGAGAAGTTAAAGGTATGATCATCTTGGAATTTTTGTGGTGATTTCTCTCTTTCCTTGTTAAAAATTTTGAAGTTTTACAATGAAAGATTAGTTTAAAAGGTTTTCCTATGCTCTGGAATTCTAAGTCTTAGCTTTGCAGTGTAGCTTCAGCTCTATTCTGCAACAACAGTATGTATTTTCTTGGTACTAGCTTTGTAATTCAAAATTCAGCATGGCTCTGTGAATCAATAATCAAAGCTTTGATTCTAATTTAGTTGCTTGAGGATAGGCTATTAAAATTACCTATTAATATATGTTCCTTGTCTTAAACCCATTGAGTTACTTCTTTGATATCATTAATGTCTATGAGCTTCAATGTGAATAGCTTTGCTCTAAAGTTCTTCTTATCTTTCATTAATCTAGCTTATCTTATCTTCATATGATTAAGAGCTATTAGTATGGCATGTCATGTAAGTAGAACCATTTTATAAAATTATATTTTGGTTCTACTAACTTTGAAGATGAAATAAACTTCATTAACTCTTTCTTCTATTAATGCTAATGTGGCTAGTAGAGTCAAATTTAAGATATTTTGCAGAACCAATATTTGATTCTACTTGTTTCAAGACTTCAAAGGAGAGCTTGATTTAGAACTAGTTTTAAGCTTGTGCTGACATTGAGCTCTATGTTCTTTCATGTGATTGTTTTCCTTAGGGCTTAATTATGCTTTCGAATCTATGGGGGCTTAATTATTCTTTCGAATCTATGGGCCTCTTGTAAAGGTTCTATAAGCCTTTTTGCTTATGTAGCTCTCAATTAAGTTTAGATCTTCTTAACTCTCTTTTCATTGATCTTTTAGCTAGATTAAAATTAAAATTAAGAATATGATAAATTCTGATGGAATGTCAAATTGGATTTCCTTTATCATCATAGCATAAAATGCCCTAAAAATAGCCTTTCAAGACAACTTTATGGCATTTAGAGATCTCTAGGAACCATATGAGATCATATCCCAACATTTTGACATCAATTCTAGTAATTTTGAAAAATCCCCAAAAGGTCCAAATTTTTTAAGTGTTATTGATATTGACATTGTGCTAGCATCAACACTAGTAGCATCATTGTTAGGGCTTTCAAATATCACAAAAATCAAGTTTTGATGTACACCATGAAGCCCTAAGGCCAAAATAACCCATCAATAGTATTTCTGATGCTCCAAGCTTCTAGAATTTGTACTTTTTGCAAGTTATCTATAACTTGGAATACTGACATTTTTGGCTAAGCATGAGAGATTGGCATTATTAGAACTCATCTTAGAATCTTTGAAATCATTTCATACAATTAAGTTAATAACTTTCCAATAGTTTACACGTCTCTCAATGCTTTAAAATTATCATCCTACTCATTCCAAGGTTAGTTTCAATCTTTTGGGAGTTTGAATTTTTGGCTGAAAAATGGACAAAAGTTTTCTCACTTTGGGAGCTAACATTGATGCTACATTAGTATCAACACCTATATCACCATTATCAAGGTTGTTAAATCTTGCTAACACTTCATTTCAACATGCTTCATAAACCATCAAGGCTAGGATGACTCATCAATAGTAGTTTCAGCGCTCCAAGCTTTCAAAATTTACACTTGTTTACAAGTTTTTAGAAACCTGGAAAATTAACATCTTTGTCTAAGTATGAAACATTGGCAAAATTACAACTCATCTTGACATCTCTAAATCATCCCATACACCATGTTCATAGTTTTTACTAGTTTACAAATCTCTTAGCACTTCAAAGTTTCCTTCCTAGCTCACTCTAGGGTTGAAATTTTTCTAAATTTAGAAGCTTATGCTAATGTTGCTTCAGCATTAGCACTAGTATCACCATCATTAGAGCTCTCAAATCCCACAAAAATTGCATTTTGACATGCATCATGGACTTGAAATATTAGGATGACTCATCTATAGAAATTTTAGCCCTCTAAGATATAAAAGGGGTACTTTTTCAATAGTTTTTTCAGCATCTCAAAGATTGACATTTTTTTGTCGAAGTATGAAGCATTGACAAGTATTCGACTTAAATAGACACCTTTGAAATCATTCCTTGTGATTTCATAACACACTGCATCCTTTGTATGTAACATTCCATGGCATTCTAGGTCTCTTGGCATCCATGGAAGGTTTCTAGACCCATTTCTAGGTGTAAATTTGGCTTTGTGGGAGTTAGAATTTTTGGTCTAAAAAATTACCAAAAATTTTTAAACTTTAGAACATACACCAACATTGATACCAAGGATAGTGTTAGCATTCTTGCTACTACCAATCTCAACTAACATGACAAGTCTCAACATTTGACACCATCTCCTTATCTTCCTACCTTCTCAACATCATCTTAGTACCTTGCATCATCAAGTTAGAGGTCAAAGAGAGGTCTATATGTTCATTTTCAATACTTAAAGAAATTCATGAAAATTTCACTAAATATTGGTGTTGTTGATGTTACGTTTGCATTAGTCTCACCTTGACAAGTTACTATATTTATTAGAACTAAAGACTAGACTTGCTATTTTCAAAGTTGATGACAAGTTACAATTAACTTCAAGTTCAATTTAAGCAACTTTAAGTTAAATTTGAAAACTATAGGCCTATAAATACAAGCTTAAGACACAAGTTTTTTTTTAATCTTTTAAGATTTGATAGCACTTGTCAAATTTTAAGAGATTAAGAGCACAAGCACTTGCCATCAACATAGCACCCACATGCTCCTCATCTACATTTAACACCTTCTACACCTTCGATGATAACTTTCAAAGATTTTTTTTGAGCTTCCACACCACTTTCTAGAATTTGAAATTTTTTAGCTCCAACATTAGTGATAGGAACCTTGGCTAAAATAGCCTTATTTTGGGCTAGAATTAACTCCAAATCATGCCTACAACATCTCCATCCATCACCTGAACCTTGAAAGATTCAATTCCATCCTTCAAATATATATCTTGCTCAAGATTTGAGCTTCTTTTATCAGCTCTATCATACTTACATTTTTCTCCCATCATTTGTAGTTTGACCATTCCTATGAGGTAGATATTTTGCAACTCATTAATAAAAAATTTTATTATTTAGGAAAGGATTTGGGATCTTTATAATGCTTGAAAAATTTGGTCACTAGAAAAGTAAAAATTTTAGGTGAAATAGTTTAACTTTGGATCCCAAGAACCTTTGAAAATAGGATTTGAAGTGTCTTAGATGGTCTTGTCTTTCACGCAAGGACTTAGAAATTATAAATAGATGTAAATAAATTTTAAAGATTTGTAGATCTGAAACTAGAGAAAATGCACAAAATGAACTTGTAATATTCAAATGATTAACTTGCACAAACAAATAAATTATGTATTTTATTAGAACAATGAAATTGCTGATAAAATAGAGTTTAAATCATGTACAAGTGTATGCCTGAAATGCATAAGAAGTTGCATCAATGAATCCTAAATTTTGTTGAAGCTGGTAGGTTGTGTTTCATGGTCAGCCTCACGATCTAGGTACTTCCAAGCTCCAACTTCTCAAAATCCTCTCTAGTTCTTTAGCTTAGAGCTACTATGTTAGTTGAAAATGGTGGAAAAATATTAGACGTTTTGCTATTGGGGAATTCACTGAGAGTCTCCAATACTTAGCCAATTGCCAATTTTCAAGAAAGTCCTTTCAAAGTGTTGGAATTTAGTTTAAATAGGTTGTTGGCATTCAATTTGTTGTTGCAAATTTTCTACCATGATTACTGATAGATTAAAATCATGTGTAGGTGTGGCAGGCTTTTAACTCTAGTGTAGTTTCTATTTATGGTAAGTTTTGAAGCAACCAATTCCATCAAAACCATACTAGATACTAAAAATAGTAAATAGACTTGTGGTACTATGTTGGCTTTGTTGCATCTATGCTAGCTTTAGGGCATCTATGCTAGGAATTATAGTGACTATGTTGGCCAAGGAGAAATTTTTGAGAATCATAGTGACTACGTTGGCCATGGCTAAAAATGTGAAATCCCCAATCATTCCAACATTGGCTTCATGAAAAAAATGGAAACCCAATAGCTCCTATGATGGCCTTATTTAATACTATTTCTAATTATCGTAACTATGCTAGCCATTATTAGGAAAATGAAAACCCAACACCATCAATGCTAAGGGTAGGTGGTTCCAGCGTAGTTAAGGCTATACCCCCATAAAAACCCTTAAATTGCCAATTTTTGTAGTCCAAAGTCATTTTTAACCTCCCCAAGCCTAAATATAGACATGGTATGACTTTTTTCACTTAAAAAGTGAGGCTATGATAACTTATGAGGGATTTTTAAGCCCCAAATGTTAAAGTATGTGAAATTGCATCTCATGGATTACAATCTTCACATTTTACAATACAATTTCAGCCTCGAGTTTAATGGTGAGGTCTATAAGTTACAACATGAGATTTCTTGGTAGTGTTTCCTTGGTCCCTCTTTGTTGATTTTTGAGGAATTGGCTTGAGAGACATCAACAAAGAATACAAAACACCACTGTAGGTCCATTAGTAATGTTTCCTCTTCACACTTGATTCAGTAGTGTCAAACCATGCCAAAGAGTGCTTGTGATGATGAAATGACGTTATGATGAAATTATAGAGGGTAAAGGCTATATTTGATCACAAAGAAATGGTCACATTGGTTAACAATGAGTTTGAAATGTTGGTAATCATGATCATGGTGATCACTATGGTCTTCACACTTCACACTTCATGCTTCGAAGTGTTGATCACTTGGTAATGTTCTTGAGGAGCCAACACTTTGCTCTAAGGCTTCTTTGGGCATTAAGCTCCTCCCTTTGCATGTTTGGAGCTATTGGTTTATCCTTTTGGGCTTCATTGGCCTTTTGGTCTCTTGGTAATTTTCTTTCTCTTTTGCACCTTTTTTTTTGCAAGGTAAAACCTTCATTGGGTTTCATTGCCAAGGACAAATTTGATTTGGTTTTTTCCATTGAATGAGATGTGTTACATTTAATGGACTTAAATGTCAAACATAGGTCATCATGTCACATGGCCACAATGCATGAATGTCAAACATAGGTCATCATTGTCATTTAGGGTAAGGAAGATCATAATTAGGCTATAGGGTTGAGCTTAAGAAATGGTAATAAAATGATGTGAAACAAGAACTCTTGGTATGGCAAGACAAACTAACCAAATCTCATGCATCAGGATCACATGGCAACTTGTTCCCGCAATGAGTTACACCTTTGCAATAACATCTCAAGCTTCATCTTGCAAGGACAACTCCAAGAAAACAAGAAGATAAGACAAAGAAAACATGTTGCTATAATATGATGCATAAGGCCACACTAGAAAACTAGCAGACCAAGTCACAATGGGTTACCATTTTCATAGCATAGAAGGATCTTTGTAATTTGCATTAGATTTACAAATTTTTGCAGTTTATTCATTATTGCAAATAAGAAGAGAGAGAGACAGAGCATGCAAGCTTGCCTATTATAGACCATCAAAGTCATCAACATTGGTCATTTGTTGCAACCTATCAACAATGATAAACAACACTGCAAGAAAACATGTGAGTGTTAGATGTAATTAGGGCTATGTGATGGCTTTGATATTGCATAACAAGGCCTTGATGTTGTCTTGGATAGGGTTACGTTTTGGTGAGGAACTTGGTTTCATGTGTTTTATCCTCACCATCATGGTCTTAGATGGGAACTTTAACTAAGGGACCCATGATGGTTTTGGGTTCAAGGTTAATGATCATCAGGCTACTTCAAGATATCAATGTTGTATGATAGAATGGTCTTCAGGCTTAGTGCTTGGATATTTTAGGTCAACTTGGTCTAATGACATCACAAGAGGGATCCATATAGTCTTTAAGGTTAGTAGAATTTGCATCCATATTCTCTTGGCTCATTCCTACATGATAACATAAGTACATCAAGTGGAACTTGTGTAATAAAATGATTGAATAATGTCAAAACAATGCAAAATACTCTAATAATAAAGCAAAAGTTGATCAAAACAAATTAAATTGATGTCAAAATAGGTTAAAACATGGTCAAAAAATGTCACTAGGGGTAATATAAGGTTAAAAATGGTTGACTATGATTACACTTTTCCAGCTTTAGGCCTTGGTGGGCCATATCATGGTCAAATCACATTAAATTATGGTTAGGGATGGTGAAACCCCACCAAATAACACCAATAAAAGGTCAAACAAGGTTAACTAAGATTACAAGAGAGATAATAAGTAGAAATAGTGAGACTATAGCCAAGTAGAAGTTAAATGAGGCCCATTGATGATCAAATGGTGATCAAATAAGGCCAACAAGCTCAAAACAAGTCAAAATATAATGGAACAAGGCCAAATTAGTCAAGGTGTGAAACGTATGGTAAAACATTGTCAATATTGATCAAATAGGGTTAGATTTTGCTAGTTTTAGGCCTTAGTGAATCATGGTGGATGGCTATAGGATTGATGAGGGAGTTTGGGCACTTAGTTTGGTCATTTTTGAGGCTATTTGAAGTCAAAAATGAAACCTTTTGTTGTGACTATGCTAGGACGAACTAGAACTACATTGGCTAGCATAGTTGGGATAGGCCCCAACATAGTTAGTATCGATAGATTATTTTCTAGGCTTATTATGGCTAGTTTTGGGGTCTCAATGGTTTGTATGACTAGCACAGTGGATTGGGGTTAGAGATTGGTGAACTTTGGCATTGTTTTGACTCTTGAGAAGTTGAAAATGATGTAGAAACTAGTGACTATGCCAGGACTATGTTGGTTAGCATAGTTCTAGCATAGATGCATGGGAAAAGTGGGTTATGTGAGGTCCTAGAGTTGAAACTAGTTTTCCATCATCTTCTTAGGAGGGTGCAAGGTTTTGGAGATGTTGAAATAGCCATTTGGAGGTTAAAACATGTTACTACAAGTGGAGTTTTGGCACCAACACCTAATTACTACATTGGCTAGCATAGTTGAGAATGGCCTCAATGTAGTTGGCCTAAAACCTAAGCTTTTCATGGTCAAACAATCCAAAAATGTAGCTAACTTCAAGGTTTCATGGTTCTAGGCTTCTCAAATCAAGGTTTTGACCATTTTGAGTGTTATGGTGTTATTTTGACCATCTTGGGATAAGGACTACATTAGGACTACATTAGCCAATGTAGTTCTGGCTTGCCTTAGTGTTGGTTAATGGAATATGACATTTCCATGGTTAAAATAAGGTGAAATTATGGCTAGGAAACATCAAACAAGGTTTTGGATTTCTCAAGTCAAGTTTTAGGTCATTTGGGATGTCATGATACTGGTCAAACCAATCCAAAATCATGACTAGGTTGGGACTATGTTAGCAAGCTTAGTCTTAGCTTGCCTCAATCTAGTATGATGTGAATCTTGGCTTTTGATAAGTTTTTTTGTGATTAATTGACCCGATCTCTGGGTTCCTAGGGTTATTGATGTTCTTAGCTAGGGTTTAGAATTGAAAATTATTAGTTCTAGTGGTTTTTTTAGTTTTGGATTGACCATACATCCTTGGACTAAGTTGGACAATGTAGTCCCAACATAGTTGAGGGATGTAGGATGAGTTTTAGTGATTTTTGAGTTGGTTTACAAGGTTTATTAGTCTTTGAAGTATCAGGCAAGGTTTTGAGGTTGAGATGATGTACCAAGAAGTCAATTCCAACTTTCCATGTCTTACTTTGAAATTTCTATAGTGGGACTATTTTGGTTAGTGTAGTCCTAGGCTTCCCCAGCTTACTTCTAAGGTGGGAACGAGATTTGACTTGTTTTTGCTCCACAGTTTACTGTCACAGGGTCACCTAAGGCTTTGAGGAAGTATGAATGTAATGATATGTTGATTCGAAGGCTATTTATGGTTTTTAGTGCATCTCCTACCCAACTACAGTTGGACTATGCTGGCCAGCATAGTCATGACCATCTCCAATGTAGTGTGAGGATGGAAGTAGGGCTTATCTTACTTTTGTTGATTATTTTGCATTTTGGTCTTAACTAAGATTTGGGATAGGTGTGGAGTTCAAAATTTATTGTTTGAGAGATTATTTGTGATTTTTTGGTATTCATCCCCTGTCCAACTAGATTGGGACTATGTTGGCTAGTGTAGTTGGGCTTGTTCTCAGTGTAGTAAGAAGGTTAGGATAGGAATTAACTTATCTTTGATTGATTATTTAATTATTTGTCATTTGAAAACCATTGAAGACACTAATAGGATTTCATGATTAAGAATTGTTGAGTTGAAGGTTATTTAGGGCATTGAATGGTTAAATTTATCTCAATTACACTAGGGCTACGCTAGCTAATGTAGTTAAGGTATTCCTAGCCTAGTCCATGCAAGATTAATGATTCTTGATGCCTTTTTCTTGGTTTTGTGAATTTCCATAGCTTTCAAAGACTATGTTTCAAGTTTTGGACTTGGATGATAAGTTTGGAGATCAAATTGATATGTTTATGGCTTGTTATTAGGTTTTGATGGGGCATCTATGTTGGAATTACACTAGCTAGCGTAGTTCCTTAGTCTACCAGACTTTCAAGGGCTAAATTCAAATTTTAGAGGCCAAAAGGTGATCAAACATTAGGCATATGTTATACCCTAGGCCTATGGGCTTCCAGTAGTCAATTTTTAAGTCATTTGGACTCAAGAAAGCTAGTGAAAAGCCACTTGTATGAGCAACGACGTTGGACTACACTCACTAGCATAGTCCTTTGGTCTACAAATTTGAAGGAATGAATTAAGCTTTTAGGGGCTGAAAAGTGGATAGGAATTGGACTTTATGTTATACCCTAGGAATTTGGACTTCCACCAGTCAAATTTTGAGTCGTTTGGACTCAAGAATGCTGGTGAAAGCCCACTTGTATGAGTAACTACGCTTGACTACACTAGTTAGCATTGTCCTTTAGTTTGCCTAGCTTTTAAGGTTTGAATATAGATTTTAGGCACTAAAATGGCTAGCTCTTAGAATTATGTTATACCCTAGGCCTTTGGGTTTCTGCTAGTTAAATTTTAAGTCATTTGGACTTAAGGAAGCTGGTGAAAAGCCATCTATATAAGCAACTACACTAGACTATGTTGGCTAGCATAGTCCTTTAGTTAGCCCAGCTTTTGAGGCCTAAAGTTAGCTTTTGGAGGTTGAAAGAATGACTAGAGCTTGGATGTATGTTATACCCTAGGCCTTTGAGCTTCCACTAGTCAAATTTTGAGTCATTTAAACTCAAGAAAGTTGGTGAAAAGCCACCTATACGAGCAACTATGTTGGACTACGCTAGCCAACGTAGTCCTTTAGTATTCCTAGCTTCAAGTCTTGAATTCAACTTTTAGGGGCTAAAACATGGCTAGATATTGGTCTTATGTTATACCATAGGAATTTGGACTTCCACCAATTAAATGTTTAGTCATTTGGACTCAAGGGAGCTAGTGAAAAGTCACTTGTATGATATAAATATGTTGGGTAGTGTATAAGCTTTGCTAACCATCCTAAACTATGTCTAAAGTGTGAGAGTAAAGCTAAACTAGGGTGGAAACTTTGTACACTAGCTTATGCTGTTAAATATGATAAATTTTTTTATTGATTTTTATGTTTTAAATTTTTTGATGTGTTGTTTAATTTTTGGTGTAAAAGGCTACCAATTAAAATGACTGTAAAATGTAAAGTTATGAAGCAAAGTTCGACAATGAAATGCAAAGGTATAAAACAAGGTTTAGTAGGAAACATTATAAATATAGGAGAAATTAAAGGAACATAGGCCACTAATTTACCAATTTTAGGCCCTAGTAAGCCATAATATCACCATTTTTATTCCTTAAAAGGTCACAATATTGCCAGTTTTAAGCCTTAGCGGGCTATGGGGTTGCCAGTCTTAGGTCTTGGTGGGCCATAAAATTGCTAGTTTTAGGCCTTGGCGGGTCATGGTTCATCTTTCCCAGCAGGTATGGGATGCTCGTGAAAGAGCATATAAAGCTATAGCCAATAATGAAATATGATATAACATCATAAAGATAAACAACCAACCATTAATCAAAGGAGGGACATGACATGTATTGTGAACTTGTTGCTTGATCTTCGCTAGATCAATGAATCCATTTAGCATGATCTTGTGCTAATCATCTCTCTTGTTCAACATGAAAAGTTGCATGTATTTTTGTTGACCATCCCATGTCATAGAGTTGATATTGCTAGCATTGTTATTGTCTTTGTTGTTTGTGGCCCTAGTCTAAGTATCAAGAATTTCCTCTTGAAACTCCACCTCTAAACCTTAGTTGAGGTTGACATAGGTAACCAATGATACTAACACATTGTCTCCATAGATCATAATTTCCCCTCCCTCATAAGGTATATGGATCTCTTGATGTACAAGAGATGAGACTGCATGAAGCTTAGCTAACCATGGTCTTCCTAAGATTAAGTTGAAGCCAGGTATCTCTGTAACCACTAGGAAGTTGGACGATGTGAAAAATTACTTTCCTGCTATGAAATCCATGGATATGAAACCTCACACCGCTACTCGTGATCCATTAAATGACTTGAGTGTTGAGGTAGTAGTTTCTTGGATGTTCTCAGTTAAGTCTAGTTTGTCAACAATAGAAAATGATATCATGTTAGTTGCTACCCCATCATCCACATGAACACTATGAACTTTGTATCTTCCAACACGTATAGTAATGAGGAGAGGAGTGTATAGCACCTCTCCATTTCAAGAGTCAATATTCATCTCGTTGTCACTAAAGTTGAGCATAGACTAATTTCCATTTTCCCTAAGTGAAACTTTCTAAATGAAAGAATGGATTGATTCTTTGTTGGTGTGCATGTTTGTGTTCATAGGAATAGAGGTTAACACTTAAGCTAGTGCATCCCTATGTGCAGGAGAGGTTATGATCAAGTCATACAATTTTGCTAATGTGTTCTTTTACTTTAATGGCCATTTGGCTTACTCCATTGTTGCAAGGAAACTCTTTCCCTTGGCATGTAATGTTTCAACCTTAGTGGTCTTAACCTCTTGCATCCTTCCTAGAGTTTGTGGCTTAGGTTTTAGTCTATGTGCCTTAGGTCCCTTGTCCATAGATGTAGTTAGTGTTGGTAAAGAGTTTGGTTGATCAACTTTCTTTGAAGCCTTTTATTATTGGCCATCTTCAATGGGCTTTATTGTTGGTTTGGCAATAGGTTCTCTTCATTATTGTGATGATGGTTTCTTGCTAAACTTTAAGTTGTGGGCCACTATAGTTGGGCTTTGATCATGGTTTATTATAGTTTTACTTCTTAAATGTGGAGGGACCTGGATAACAAATGGTTCCCTAGGCTTTAGAGGATTAGTGACCCATGTTCTAGGTTGTGAAGTTGATGCCACTGAAGGGGGGACACATATAATGAAAGGCTTATTAGGGGGTGGAGGAGGTGGTATTCATATGAAGAAGGGCTCTCTAGGCTTTGTATTTTGGGACCATGGTGACACCTTAATGATAAATACTTTCATATGACGATTAGACCTTTTGGTTTCTATAAATGAGGCTATAATGTAAGAGTTGTTGTTTGCTCTTGGAGAGTTGGGATCATTTAACACCAACTCTCCATGTTCTATCATCTTTTGGAGGTCATCCTTTAATGCTATGGAAAAATTGGTGTCATGACTAGCCATTTGATGATAATGGCAATACCTATCTAGTCTAAAGTACTTTTGTTGCTTCAAGTCATCTTTGGTTACTATTGTTGGATCTTTAGCTATGTCACAAAATGATTGTGCCTCTTACGGGCTTCCTTAAATACTTGCTTATGTTGTATATGGTTGTCTTTAAGTAACTATTCTAAAAGCTGAGAGGGCTTCACAAGAAACCTTGTGTAGTTAGACCTATCCTTCCTTCCAAAGTTTGATCTTAGTTGATTTGGGGCATAGGAATTTGATGGTTGCGATGAATCTTGGGATGTGTTGTGTGGTAGTGATCCCTGTCTTTCTCCCTATTTTGACACTTTTGTTACTATAGCCATGGTTGTATATTCTTTCCTAGTTTTATTGCTATTCCTCCTTACGTGTTGGTTTTTATATGTTACATAGGTTAGATCATTGCTATCCTCAGCTACTTCCTTGATGTTCTTAGTTTACGCTGGGGCTCCAGGTAGTAAAGCTTTAACTTAATAAAGTCATTTACTGCTTCTTTGTAGATTGCTAAGAGGTGGGTTTCAGAAATAGGCTCTAGAATCTCATTGAGGGTTGAATTCCATCTTTGAATGAACCTTTTAACTGGTTTTAGTGACCCCTGTTTCACCTTCATTAGTTGATTCAATGTTGCATCTAGATTCAAATTGTATCTAAAGTGGTTGAAAAATTGGTTTTTTAGGTCCTCAAGGGAAGAGATGGAATCTCTAGAAAAGATTTGGTACCAATCCAGAGCCTTTTCCTTAAGATACATTGAGAAAATACTCAGTATCGTATGTGGCCAAGATTTCAAAAAGAGGCACTCAAACTAGAAAGTGACTAGATGTGTTTTGGGATCCCCTTCATCATTGTATTTGGTGAAGTTTGGAATAGGAAATCTTGTGGATAAGGTTATTTGAGTTACCATAGGGTTTATAGGATCATGTTGGTAAAAGTCTAAAACCTTGACCATCTGAGTTATACTATCCTTGAGTTTTTGCAGCTTTTCAATAAGGTCTTGGATCATTTGAAATGATTGATCTAAGTCTTGAGGGTATCCTTGTGGGCTACGGTATTTTTGTTGATGGTTTATGAGGAAGTTGAGAGGTCTAAGGTTGTGTGATTAGTATTGACATAGATGGAAGGGCTTAAGTGAAGATTGCTATAGGTGGGTTAAACAAGGAGAAAGAGTTTGAGTTGGGACTTGTGGTATGAAGGGAGCAAAGGGAGTATGAGAGGCCTATGTTGCTTGGGGCCCTAATGAGGGTCCCATTGATATGACAAAGGGAGGTGGTGAGGTAGAAATCACTAGGGCTAGGTGAATAAAATGAGGTTATGTAAGAAAGGGCATTAATGAGAATAGTGAGGTAGATTGAGGCATAGGTTATACCTGGTGTGTAGCGATGATGGATGTAGACTCAAGCATAGTAGGATGGACAAGAGGGGAATTGGACTAAGGTACTTGTTCCATAGATGTGGTAGGAGACGTGGAGCTGGGGGTAGTTGTGTGGGGAGTTGATTGTTGGAAAAGGCTCCTGATGAAGGTGTTTGTCTCCAATTCAACCTCAAACTCATCATATTCTTCTTGGTGATTGTCTGAGGTGATTTCATCACTAATCAACCTCTATGAGTTGTATGATCATTTGTGCATAAAATTTAGTGAGAAGGGTTTGGACATAAGGTGATGGAATGTATTCTTTCCCATCTCAGTGTATAATTTCAAATTAATGCTTCACATCAGATTCAGATCATGGGATCCAAAGATCGTCTTGCATCTTGGCACAAAGGAAGTTGTAGAACTCCTCGTTGATAACCTCAAAATTTGGGCTTTTGCACCTTTTACTAAGTATTGCCTTTGTTCTACGATTGCATATATTTTAGATCATAGACATAAACTACATCTTGGCTAGAGGCCATGTATGTAAGATCTAGTGGAAGCACAATTGGTTTGTGAAAATGCATGGATTGGTACAAAAAAAACCAAGTTGGGCCAACAAAAGCTAAGTTAGGATTTATAAAACTAAACTGGACTTTAAAAAGTCCACTAGTTGTTGTGAAGATCTAAATATGTAAAAGGTGGTTATTTGTAATGTGTTGGGTTTTGGAAAGATATGGCCGTATTTTTCCAAAAACTATGTTGGTGATAAAAATATTAAGTTTTTGGTTTTCTTGTTTAAAGGATGTTGGTGTATTTTCCTTTTATCAAAACTATATTAGGTTTTGTTGTGCAACTAAGAAAATATCTTATTTTTCAAAAGATACATTGGGTATCTTGAAAAGTAATGTTGGGGTTTGTGTGATGATAAGAAAATGTAATTTCTCCACCAAAACTACATTGGGTAGTTTGGAAAAAGGGGAAAGGTGGGATGTTTGATTTAATTTTTTAATTAATTAAACAAAAATTCTAGCAAGTAGAATTGCCCAAAGTATAAGAGGTTATAACTAGAAAATCAGTTGAAACTACAATTGCAAGTATGGTGTAGGTTGCAATGGAAATGGTATGATAGTTTTTGAGGTAGGTAACACCTACTATGCTAGCTTTACTAGTAGGGTTTATGCTAGAGGGTGTGCAATAGAACATTGTATTTCCCAATCTGCTATGCTAGGGTAGGTGATGAGAAGTGATTTTTCTTGGTAAAACCAAGCTGGGAATACTTCCTCTTGAAGGAGGTATGTTGGTTTTAAGAGATTAAATATGAAAATTTTGGGTTTTTCAATGACTACATTAGAGTCCTAGTAGTGTCTATGCTAGCTCTCCTATAGAATTTCATAGCAAATATATTTGGGTTTTTGTATGGATCTATGTTGGCTCCTAGACCCCAAACATAGTTTTCAACAATAAAATTTGTAGGTTTTCAATGTAAGCTATGTTGGTTTCAAAGAATCCAAAAACTACTATGAAAATACAGTAGAAACCCAAATCACCAACCACAACTACGTTAGCTATTATGGGCAAGGATTTGAACACCAACGTTGGTTTTGATAGTAGATGCTTGCAGGTTTTAAATGTGAAATGTGTAAAAGTTAGTTTTAAAAAAATGATTGAAATTTTTTTTGGAAAATGTTTTGGGCTAAGAATTTAGGCAAAGGCCCCTCCTTTTAGTGACCAAAACTGTAATGCCTAAAAAATTTGGTTACTAGAAAACCAAAAATTCTAGGTGAAATAATTTAACTTTAGATTCCAAGGGCCTCAAAAAATAGGATTTGAAGCACCATGAATGATCTTGTCGATGACCCATGGACTTAGAATTGTAAATAGATGTAAATAAATTTTAAAGATTTGCAAATCTAAAACTAGAGAAAATGCACAAAATGAACTTGTAATATTCAAATGATTAACTTGCAAAAACAAATAAACTATGTATTTTATTAAAATAATGGAATTGCTAATAAAATAGAGTTCAAATTATGTACAAGTATGTGTGCTTCCAAAGCATAAGAAGTTGCATCAATGAAGCCTGAAATCTATTGAAGTTAATAGGTTGTGTTCCACAGTCATCCTCACAATCTAGGCGCTTTGAAGCTCCAACTTTTGAAACTCCCCTATGGTTTTTTAGCTTAGATTTGATACGTTAGTTGAAAAAATGGTGGGAAAATGCTAGACTATTTGCTACTAGGAAATACATTAAGAGTCTCCAATACTCAGCGAATTGCCAATTTTCAAAAGAAGTCCTTTCAAACTATTGGAATTTAGTTTAAATAGGTTGCTGGTGTTCAATTTGATACTGCAGATTTTCTACTATGATTTTTGATCAATTGAAATCATGTGCAGGTGTGGCAAGCTTTCAACTCCAGCATAGTTTCCATTTATGATAAGTTTTGATGCACCCAATGCCATCGAAACCACACTAGATACTAAAAATGGTAAACAAACTTTTGGTACTACATTGGCTTTGTTGCAACTACATTGACTTTAGAGCATCTAGCCATGGAGAAACTCCTAAAAATCATAATGACTTCATTGGCCATGGCTAGAAAAGTGAAAAGCCCAACCATTTCAACATTGGCTTCATGAAAAAAATGGAAACCAAATAGCTCCTACGTTAGCCTTATGGAATACCATTGGTAATTATGGTAGCTATGTTGGCCATTACTGGGAAAATGAAAATCCAACACCACCAATGTTGGGGGTAGGTGGTTCTAGCATAGTTGAGGCTCTACCCTCACAAGAACCCATGAAAATACTAGTTTTTGTAGTTTGAAAGGAATTTTTAACCTCCCCAAGCCCAAATATAGACATGGTATGAATTTTTTCACTTGGGAAGTGAGGATATGACAACTTATGAGGTATTTTTTTAGCCCCAAAAGTTATATTATGTGAAATTGCATCTCTTACAGTCTTCACATTTTACAATAAAATTCTAACCTTGGGTCTAATGGTGAGGTTTACAAGTTGCAACATGAGATATCTTGGTAGTGTTTCAATATTTTCCTCATATTGAAGCATCTCACTTTCATTATTTTATGCTCATTTACTCACATTATATATTTAGAATTTTTTATCTCTTACATCGCATACTATACTTAGTCAAAATTTTTAATATTTTACACAATCAATTTTCCACCTTAAAATTTCATTATAGGGGGAGGAATCCAATATCCTTCTCTCTACACAACAATATTAATATTTCAACATTTGATATTCTTTTATATGATTTTTATACTTTTTTTTTTACTCCATTTCTTCAATTTTATTCCATACTTAGTCAACTTTGTAGCATTTCTATACTTACTTTTCAACATAAAAACTTCATCATTTGTGAAAGGAAACCAGACCCTTCCTTTCATGTTATAACTATAATACTTTAATATTTTTATGTTCTTTATCTATACTGTATACTTAATTTTTATTCCAACATTCATAACTTATTCTACACTTAGTTTAATTTCCAATAATTCGTATTTAGTCATTATTCTAGTGACTTTTCCCCTTCATTTCATAACCATTGATTTATCCTAGGTTACATTGATTTATGGATGTGTGCTAAGAATCTCAACACTTTAGTTCATGGAGATGTTCTTGTAGAGGTGTAAAAAACATTTTTATGAGAACATATAGAAATTAAGCTTTTTTTAATTATTTTACATATTAAATTTTTTCCAAAGTCAAGTTCAATTATCTTTCTAATTCTATATCTTGACTATAAATAACAACTAGAGTGTTAACATTAGGTGTTCTTAACCAAATTAAGATTATATTGTTTGAATAAGTATTTCTTAAAACCTCATTACTTGGTTGATACCAATTTTAAAATAAGGCATCTACTCTCTAAAATTTAATGTTGAATTCTCTAATTGATTTCTTAGTACCTTGTCTCATTTGATCTAATCCATGTCACATTGATCTTTAAATAACATCGCATAGAGGAGGGAGAGAGTAGAAGACTTTGGGCTTTCTACCTTGATGTATGGAAAAAATCAAGTGGCAATTTAGCTAACTTTTGGTATGAGATATAAGAAACAATAAATAAGTCTTGCAAGCACATTTTATTTGGTTTTGATTAACATATTTTTGTGCACCAAAATTATTTATCTTAACTTTGACATTGTAACACTAAGAGTTGGTGCTATGCTTTCACAACTTTGAGGTTTAGGTGGTGGTGGAATTTTGTTTAAATATCTTAATCATTTGATATTATTTATTTTATTTTTTTATTTATTAATATGTGATATTTTTTTGGTTGTTTGGTACTAACTCTTTAAATTTTGCATGGTTATCCAACTACCTAATGTCTAATTCCAAAACCCTTAAGAAATTATGTGGAGTTTATTTTCCCTACTCAATTCATGGACCAATTTCCCTCTTTATTTTTACTTCTAAGGTGTTATATAAGTGTTTTCTTTAAGAGTTACTTGGAGAAGAAAGAGTTAGATTAACACATTTTAAATGGAACCAAGATGAACTTATTTGTATGTTTAAAGTTTTAAATGTTCATTATAGTGAGTAGAGTGAAAGTTAATAAATAAATATCTTTGATGCATGAAAATATGTGAAGGGTATGCAAGCTAATATCCATTTCATTTATGCCTATATAAGAATCCTTCCCTTTTAATGTTGTGATTGGAAACTACTAGGAGCAAATGCTACAATGTCATCAAAGTCTCATTAAGCTTCCATGGTGGTCTCCTCTATTCTAATGCTGCATTTGTACCTTTGTAACTTCATTTTTTATTAAAGAATCATGAAGTAGTGAATGAATGCTTAGATTGAATAATTGTAGAAACAAATACAAGATTTAGAAGGATTATATACTATTATCAGAGATGATAATTAATAAATTGAAGACTAGGTTTAGTTAGTTCTAAAGAAGCTTAAAGTATAATAAGAATGAGCTAACATTCAATTTGATGAAATTGATACTCAAATTAACATTATGATGTTAAAGATACATAATTTTAAAGTTTTACCATCTTTAAAGTTCTATTTTTGAAATTGATACCTAAATTAACATTATGAAGTATCCTTATTGCTTCTACCTCTACCATCTTTAAAGTTCTATTTTTAAAGGATCATGAGAAAAGTACTAATTTAATATATTATCATCCTAAATTATATATGAAGCATCCACCATCTCCAAAAATTGATTTGAATTAGTAAACCCTTTTCATATATTGATCATCCTCATCCTCATTATCGTAGCATTGTCCTAACAAAATGGGGTTGACTACATGAGTTCTTTTTTTTTCATTCATCTCTATGAAGAGCTAGATCTTTATTTATTTATAGTCTCTTCAAATCATCTTTGATCAATTTTTTCTATGTCTTCTTTGGTATTTCTTTTGAGTGGCTTTCCTAGAATAGTGATGTAACAACCTTTATTTAAAGGATCATTGTTTAATATTCTTTGCATATGTTTAAACTATCTAAGTTGTCATTCTTTTAGCTTATTTGAAATAGAAGCCACTCCAAGTATTTCTTTGATATATGTATTATGTAGTTTATCTCTTTTAATAATATTCAACATCCATTGAAGCATTTACATTTTTGCCATACTAATTTGTTGTTCATGCCTCTTTTGTATTACCCAACATTCTTATAGCTTTTCATAGATTTATGCTAAGAAGATTAAGTTAAAAGAAGTATGATACGAAACTAGGAATGACATCAAAAGTTAATGATTAGCTTGAAAAGGTAAAAAATTATTTTATTATAATTAATTTAGAAGATTTAAAATATTTTCAAATTATTTCCTATATCTTATGGATGTAGCTGCTTCATGATGGAATGAGATTCAAAAATCTTTGGATTCTTTGTAGAATGAGGTTTTTACAATGTTTACAAAAGAAATTGTTTTTTCTTTCTTTATTAAAGAGTGTTAGGTGTGCTTGAATTATTCAAAGAGTGTTAGGTGAGCTTGAATTATTTATGACTTAGTCAATGAGTAGAAGATTATCATAAAGAATTATGTTCTTGGTGAAATTTATTATATATAAGAAGGATAGTAATTTCATTAGAAGATTTATTAGTGAATTACTTCTTACCTTGTAACTTTAGACTAGTGTCTTCAAAGTACTAATCTTAGACAATGCTTATAGAATTGCACAAGTTATGAATTGGTAAAGTAAGCCTATATGATCATCCTTGAAGCAGTTTTCTAAAAAAAGTCAATATTTTAAATGACAATAAAAAATGAAATATTTTTTTATTGTGGTAGAAATCATATAAAAGAAAATAATTCCTTCTATCAAAGAAAGTTAGATTAGCAATTTTAATTGAAGCAATTGAGACTTTCCAAAAGCAAGAACGAAATAAGTCTAATAGTAATGAAAAGACTTTCAGTAAATTTTGATAATAATAAAAGTGTATCTTTAAAATTTTTAGTTTTTTTTATTTTAATTTTAGGATTCATAAGGAAAAAAGGTTTTAACATTTTAATTAATAGTAGAGCATTGGATAATTTTTTATTTTCTAAATTAGTTAAGTAATTAAGTTTAAAGTTAAATGGAGTAGAAAAGATTGCTATTTATTTAATTAATAGAAAAATTCTTTCTAGAAAAGGTAAGACTTACAAATAGTGTCAAGTCATTTTAAGAATGTTTTTTCTAGATAAATATGATATTGTTGCTAGTTTTTCATCCCAAACTCTTCATGTTTCAATCTTTGATGAGGTTAATAATCTTAAAGGGCTGGAACAAGATTACAAGCCTATGCTATTTCTATTAAGCAAGCTAAGCATTTAGTCAAGAAAGAAGCTATTTTAATATCGGTAAAGATTTTAAAAATAAATAATAAAGTAGGTTGTCAATTACCAAAAGAATTATTAGATTAGGAATGAATACTTGGAAAATCTAGTGAGTTGTCTCTAAAAAGAAAAGTAAAACATGTCATTATTGCAATTTAAGATGCATACTAATGTTTTAGGTGTCATAAATTTTTAGGAAGCAAGCTCATAGAATTAAAAATTCAAATCTATTGGTTGTTAAGTGAAAAAAAAGGAGGGATTTGGAAGGATGAGGGGATGGGACAAGAGTGAGGGAGAGGTGTCAAACCCTAAAAAAATGAATTCTATCTATTCGATCATTATGTACATCTTTTTTGGGATTTTAACAAAAACAATTCAAAGTGTTTTTCTATGGATTTTGGACATTTCTTCATCATCCCTAGGGTTGATCCACAATGGAATGAACCAAAGCATTTTTGATGATTTTTTGAAATTTCTTCATTTGAAGTAATACTAATGGTCTTGAACCTCATGTTGATGGTCCTAAACCAAGTGCTAAAGAGTCAATGCTACTGTTCTTACAAAAATTTGAAATGAGAAACTCTAAAGCAATTAATTTTGGACAAAGGGAAACATTGTGAAACCTTAAAGTATCTTAAGGATGTGTATTAAATGAAATGTAAATGTCAATGTAAATGAGATTTGTGGCATCCCATTCCTAGATGTCATGGCAAACGCCAAATATATGTAACATTTGACATTATGCGTAAAGGAAATAATAAGAAAAATGCAGAAGGAGAAAGAAAAGAATGCTTTATTGATATGGAATAGAGTATCTAGATCAAGCTTTGAGAGTGTTCCTTGGGGTTTTCTTCCTTCAACATCTATCCCTTTGGGGAAATCTAGCGTTGCCACCATGTTTAGGCCTATAAGTTAGCCAGAAGGGATGGCCAATCCACTTCATGTCCCACTTCACTCAGGTCCTCTGATTTGGTTGTATCGACTTTTGCCAACTTTATGTTGGCATGAGCTCTAAGCTTGAGTATAAATGCCTTATGTCAAATCCCCAAAGGTCACCATAAGAGACACATCCATTATTACAATATTCCCTTTTAGCTCTCAATTACAACTACCCTTTCGGGTCTTGTTAAGATAACAATAACACTTTTTATGAAGAAACATCATCTTCATTATGCAATAGCATCATTTGGAAATGGGGATGTTACATGATTAATCTAATGTTTAGGGGAATGAAGAAAGGCAACAAGGCTAAAATAAACTAGGTTTTTCTTACTACAAATGCCACAAGGGCTCTTTGATCGATCTAATCCATGACCAATACCCTACGCCCACAAAGTTTACTGTGCCTTGGACTAATATTATTAACAAACCAATTCCCTACAACTATGTAAATAGTTAGCACAACCCTTTTCACTTGCTTGTTATGCCACCACTCATCACACAACTTGGTGGGATGATCATTGGCCTTATGGTAAAGACATTATATTTTATACATGGTTAAGATCATACTATTATATTTTAACAATCAAAGCGATTGGAACCTCATGAAAAATAATTATTTCTTTGATCATAAATGAATTAACATCAGTAAGCTATGACATGTAGCTTCCCTAACAAAACCATTTAGGAACCATAAGGGGATTACTGTTTAGCTTAATTAAGTCCTTAATAACCTATCTAACATATATTAATAACTCCTAAGACAACTAAACTACATATTCTTACAAAATTACTCTTCCTAACTTCTCAAGGATACCTCCATAAACTAAGTATAAAAGCACTTGATTCATAGCCAGGAATAATATTTGACTTGATATAACCTTTGCTAAGTTAATGATAATGACATGATAGGGTACTAACCTCCAATCAAATGTTAATTTAGCCTATTGAAGATGAACTAGGAATGATAAAGGATGATAAAAAAAATATGGTTTAAATGCTAAAAAAATAGTTGTATTTATTACAAGGTGGACTAGGAGAGATAGAATAAATTCTAAGTATAAAACATGAGAAAAAGAGCATAAAATATTAAGTATGAAATGCTATGATATGAGGGAAGGGTTTAGGTTCCCTTCCCAAATAAAATAAATGCTTTACTACTTGATAAATTGAGTGTTCAACTCCTAGGAAGAGCCAAACTACAAGTGTTGAAGTAAAAATGCATGTGGGATAACATTTATAATAAAAAGCTAATTTGTGAGCAAAATATGGGTTGGAGAGTGAAATTAAACCTTTGAAGGATGTGGATATGGATGGGGGAGGTTGTAGGAGCAATCCAAAGTCAATTCTAAGTCAAAATAAGGTTTCTTTGGCTAAATGTCCCATCATTGATACTAGAGCTAAAAAAATTTCTAACTTTGAAGAGCAATGTTGAATCTTGAAAAATTTGAAGTTTGGAGGTTTGATGCTAATGTTGCATTAGCATTGTTGCTAGAGCCTAGAGGAGCTATTGTGGCTATGGAACATGTGGATGATGTTGGGATATCTAGTATACGTGCTCTTGATCTTTCAAAATCTTAAAAAAGGCCTTAAGATCTCAAGAAATTAGCCTAAAATTTGTGTTTTAAGCTTCTATTTATAAACTAAGTTGCCAGTTTAACTGATGGTTACTAAATCTGAGCTTAAAGTTAAGTGCAATTCCCTTGAGGTTCATCTAAAATTATAAAATCGAAATTTTAATATTCATGTTTAGCAAGTATGATGAGTTGGATAGGTAACACTAATGTTAGCATTAGTGTCACTAATACTTAGATAATTTTTGATAAATTCATCCAAATACTAGTTGAAGCCTACCAACACTTAATTTGACACCTGCACTAATGCTAAATGGTGTTGAGGAGCCTATGAGACCAAGGGATGATGTTGAATAGTGAATTGGAAGATGCAAGAAGCATGATGCAAGTTCTAATAACACTGACACTAATGTCAGTGTTAGCATTACCAACACTTGGTCAAATTTTTGTAGCTTTGGCCAAGTTGCAATTTTAAGCTTTTGGGATCATGTTTGATGCACGACGAATGTCAAATGTTGCTAGGATGATGCTAAGGAACTCATGAGACCTAAGAATATAGTTGAATGTTGATGGGATGCGATATCACAGCCATCGCAATATCACATCCCTCGCGATATCACGTCTTCCCCTACGATATCACATACGCGATATCGTGGTGCCCTATCATATATATAAATAAGAGGTGGCTCTCCCTTATTTCCTCATCTAGGCCTAGACCGTAGTGAAACTTTGGTAGTTTTTCCACTCCAGAGATGGATTAATTTCCATGTGCCTGCAGTAGGAACCCCAGAGTGAATAGATCTTTATTCGAGCAAACATTGTACCTGAACACAAGTTTGTGTACGGCAATAAAGACGAGCTTCTTGGATAAACCTTGCAGTGCATGGAATAGGCTAATTAGGATTTTATTTAAATGTTTTATTAGTCATTAAATATTTCTCAACCCTTCTCTCCTAGTTAGGTGCCTTAGTACGATCGTTTCGAGCACGTGCGTTACGTGTGGTGATCCCAGCAACGACTAGCGTTTGGTAACCACGGTTGCATTGGTTCAGGGTGTGTATGGTAAGTGGGAATGGATGCTGACGCTAGGTTAATTTAGACTTAGTTAATTAGTTAAAGTTAGAAATTAGTCTCTTCAACCCTTCACCTTTCAGCATAGGAGATAAAACTGAAAAAGACATAAAAATCATATACCTCAGACTTACTTAACCATACACCATGACAACTACAATTAAGTTTGGGGAGACAATAAATAATTAACCTTAAGTGTTCCATGAGGCGTGTAGGCACTTAGTCTGTGGAGTTCGACCGGATCGCACGTGTTATGCTCGTATTCGTATGGTTGAGCGTAGGGGTACCTCACCACTCATCATTGGTGCCGTTGCCGGGGACTAAGTGTTTGTGCGTTAAGTAGAACATAAGAGATCATTCACATCGTTGGGAGCTTAAGTGAACATTAGGGTTAATTAAATAAAAAATAAATAAATCATATAATTGTTAATTAGCACACTGAATTAAATAACAATGTCTTCTTCACATAAGAGCAATTCAGCACCTAGGGATAATACACAGGACAGTCGGCAGCATCAAACACATAACCTAAATTCGCCAGTTCCTCAACAATATAGGTTGACATATACTCATCTCGATGAGTATATCCCCCAACTTTACTTTTATCCTCCATCAAGATGAACAGATGCGTTGGAAAGATTTGCAATGTAACATAGTGTTACCTCTAGATCAGGCAGTTGCAAACATGCTACTCTGTGCTCTGGTATAGATTGGCATGACACAACTCTATGATGAATACGTTGCAGTAGATTTTGACTCAAGGAATTACTATCCTACAGCCACACAACGTATGAGGGATTCAAGGTAGAAGAGCCAACATACATTATTGAAGGGAAAATAGGTCCCGCACGTCCTAAGTGAAATGGGAGACGGTGAACCACTCATAACGAGTTCTCTATCAAGAGATGTTCCCCATTCTAATGATAGTGAGAAGGTGGGGTATCAGAACCTACGATCCATGATACAAAACCATGGTTCTGATCCCCATGAACACCAGCTGTTCACTGAGGGAACAACAACATATAACAAGGATGGGCACTTTGATCATCATCACGATTGGGGCTGAAGCCACAGAAGATAAGGTAGGAAACATCGTCATGGAGATGGTTCTCCTACTTCTTCTCCTTCTTCACATCATTCACCCTTTCCTTCCACATCTAGGCACAACCATTACGAGCACAATGGTGAGGATAGAGGTAGGCAAAATGAGAGACCTCAACGAGAGAGTCGAGAGAGAGGACAAGGGCATGAACGAAGGGAAAGTAGGGAACAACATAGACATCATGAAAGAGATGATCATGACAAGCCCCTACTTGCCACCTGAAGTATGTTAGATATAACAGAGGTAGTAAGAATTCCAAAAAGGCATCCAAAGGACAGTCGGATCAAATGCTTAGACATGAACAATATCCCACACTTCGAAGGGGGATACAATGTGGATCCGCAAAATCATTTACAGGAATTCCACGATGCCTGCACCTTGCAAAACATAGAGAACAAGTGGAAGAAACTTAAGTTGTTTCCCAGGACACTCATTAAGGAAGCAGAGAGTTGGTACTAGTCCTTAGAACCGGAAACCATCAAGAGGTGGAGTATGATGTTAGAACTCTTCAACGATAAGTATCAGATGTACTCCAGAGTGTCTAACTTGCATAAGTAGATCCAAGGATGGAAGCAAGGTACTTATGAACCCTTGGATGCTGCCATGGGCCACTACTACGAATTGTTACATCGTTGCCCAAGCCATGATTATGCACAGTGGGATCGACTCCGCCACATCGTAGATGGGCTAAGGCATGAGAATAGAAGAACCCTTGGGACTTATGCCCAAGGGAGACTATCAGAACTTAGAGCCCATGAAATACATCGCTTGTTGGAGCAAGTACCAAAGAAGAAGGCGAGCTATGAAAAAGAGAGAGTGTGGAAGAATATAACCGTGATCCCTCTCTTCGAAAGAAGGGAGTGAAATTTTGTGATGAAGAAGATGAGTCACCACTCAAAGAGTTGGTGAACAGAAAAACCTTGTCGATTCAAAAACTAACAACATAAGTATTGGCTAAGGTGGATCAATTGTGGAATTACTTAGACTCTAGACTTGAAAATGTTGTAAAAATTGTAGAAGAGTCTAAGGTGGAATGAAGTAGTGACAAAGATATGAAAAAGTGGAGAGAGTTAGGCCCTACACATAACAAGGGTATGGGGAAAATTACTATCTCCAATGAGGTTGTGGATTCAGACATAGATGATGATGGTGGATGTGAGATCTGCCACTATGACCATGCTAAGGGATGTTGTCCAATCATCTCACATCTATAGGAGTCTGGGGTATATGCACTCAATCCGAGACTTAACCAATGGCAGACACCCCGAAGGTTACCTTATCCCCAAGGTAACCCAAGGCAGTTCCACCAACCATTAACATACTATCCAAGTGGAACTCCACCACAACCCATCGGGCAACATCAGCAATGGCAATACCCACAGTCATGGGGGATGCCACCGTCGAAACATCAATACCCTTACCAGCAACTTGATCCTTATGGCTATTATGTGCACCAACTGGTTTCTCCAAGTGAATCTATGAGTCACACAACTCCCCAACATCACTACCAAGTTCAGGAGTACTTTAGGAGGACTCTTTCTCCTCTGGGAGGCATCCCACATACTTACCATCCTCCAACTCCATCCACACCTCTTCCACCTATAGTTCCCATACCTCCTGCTCAAAAAATGCAAGGGGAACTTCCCACTCAATTGCTACAATGCAATGCTATGAGAGCCGTAAGTATTTAACTCGTTGCTGGTTCTGACAACCGTAAAAAGAGAAGACATTTCTTTAGAACCAAAAGCCCAGAAAAGCTCTCAAAACAAGTGATTGAGTCTAGGTACATTCCTCCACCATCCAAAACTTTGGAGCACCCTTCAATCCAACAACAAGGCTGTATGCATACGGTTATGTTAACACATACCGTAACTAACTGGATCAAGGTAGGCCACCTTCCTAGGAAATTATCTGACCTTGGGAGTTACCTAATCTATCTACAAGTTTCCGGGAACAAACCACATAAGGCTCTTCTTGACTCCGAAGTGAACCTAATTTCACAAGAGATGTATCAAGCCTGGAACTTGCCCTAACTTAAGAAGAGCAACATCCAACTAGAGCTGGCAGACCAGTCCATCACCATTCCCTTAGGATTGGTGGAGGACATCGTTACCACTGTGTGTGGTTGGTTCTACCCAGTTGACTTCCTAGTGATAGAAGTTAACAACAACGAAGGGAATTTCCCAATTATAATGGGAAGGCCATGGCTAAGCACAATAGACGCATGCCTTAGGATCCACGATCCTTCCTTGGAGATATCCAAGATAAACATTTACAGAAAGATCGAGAAGAAGAAAGTTCCATGCATCACATACAGTGACTCAAAGGGTGATGACATGGAAGAATGCTCAACATCTCTTCCATGTAATCGGTGTGTCCAAGAAACACAAATTCAAAGGTGCCTATATGTAGCAACCACACAAGTAGTGGATACCCCGTGGTTGACAGCTACTAGAAAGAGCAACCCAATATGCACAGAATGAAGTGAGAAAACAACTCATGCTAATAATGAAGGAATAGACACATTGGAATATGATCATCGCCAACTTCCACCCCTTAATCTAAGAACATCAAATGGGAGAAGTTGGGCACTTCTACGAAATTCAAACAAATGCTCATTATTTTGAATCTCTCCCTTGCAATTCAGTCATGGAGGAGATGGCCACCTATGCTGATCATTAGAGACCTCAGTTCTTTTTAGTTTTTTTCTTACACATTTTTGTTTTACACGTTGTTGTTTTACACATTTTTGTCTTACACGTTTTTGTCTTACACGTTTTTGTTTTATACATTTTTGTCTTACATGTTTTTGTTTTACACATTTTTTTTCCACGTTTTTGTTTTAGAAATTTTTTTCTTACACATTTTTGTTTTACACATTTCTTTAACTCTTCTTATTTTTTTTTACAACATCGTTATACTTTTTCATTTTGTGTGTGTGTGTGTGTGTGATCCATCTTGTAAGTTTGTCACCAATAAGTGTTCTTCATGATGGTATGAACTATTTTCATATTGATTGCTAATGTTTGGTTTTTACCTTTAAGTCATGATGTTGATACTAAGGTATGTTTCTTTTGATATGGTAGTCAATGAGTCCACTTCATCCATTCATCCACAAGTTTCCATGGTCTCTCTTGGCTTGGAAATGTAAGGTCCTTTTTTAATAAGAACTTTAATGAATTAGTGACTGGGCATTTCTCAAACTAAGGAAGGACTCAAGGATTGAAAAGGGTGTGACTTCAAGGGAACTTGATGCATTTGTGTTGGCTGTTCTCTTGGGTGCTTGGATGTTTTCTTCTTGAGTTTTCTTAATGTTCTGATGTTACCTAATTATTGGAAGTTGAGCAAATAAAAATAAGAAGTCTTTGCATGGTGTGGTTCTCACACATAAAAACAAAAAAAAAAAAAGAATTCAAAGCACACCCCTTAGATGAACTAATAATTTAGGCTACAAGAGCTGGTTATGGAACTAAAAACGTTCCCTCTAACTAAGGCCCTTCTCACTTCCCATTCTCTCCCTCTTTGTTTCGTCAGAATGGTGGTGGCTCTTAGAGATGGCATTCTTGTTACTTCAAGTGGATGGATTGGCCGAATGTATTAATGTGAAGTCACTGGATGTGGTTGGTTTGAGGAAAAAGCTGGAATGAGATTTGCTAAGTCAGATTAATCATGCACTACACAAGGGGCTGTACACCACCTTGTTCTTGGGATTCCATTCCATTCTCTTCTCTCCATCCTTCTCTCCATTGTTCACCTCATTGCCGGTTGTATCATTAGTGTATATCTTGGTTGACGCATTGTTTTCTTTTTGGTAAATTCTTGCGGTTAAGACTTTAACTCTTATTCCAAATGACATTCCCAGAGCCTATGGACTCTTTGAATGTGGGTTTGTCAAGGCATTAAGGGCATGAGCCTGCTTTGCGGAGGACCCACTGACATTCCTATTTGGTGCACTAGTTAACTTCTTTTCCCTAACATGTTTGAAATTCATTTTATTTTGTTCATTTCCATCTTGACATCCATTTCATCAATGCTATAGTTTTCTCTTTTTCATCATCTTTCTTGGTCTTTTTCTTTCTCCATTTTAACGCTACTGGAGGTTTGCGACTAGTCATGGGGGTACGGGGCCCGAATTTTTTGATTTTCTCCTAGCCCCGATTTTTTTCTAACCCCTACACCTTCGATAGTCATTGATATTATATATCCAGAACTGCAATTAGCCATACCACAACTTAGTCAATGGACTTACACCAAAGTAAGGTATCAGTTACATGATGATTCATTTACCCTTACTAATAAAAGATTATGTTGTGTGTGCAGATGTTAATCATGCAACAATGGAGGGGACCACTTGGAATGGAGCAGTGTTGAAGCAGCTGTGCAAGGAGCAAGACCGATGGACAACGAAAGGCACAATCTTAGCATTGGTAGCAATGACACTTCTTACTCTCTCTCTTTCTCTCAAGCTACCAAATGAGGCCTGATGTCAATGTAATAAGATGTTCACTCTTGTTGTCATGAACACCAGTTTTGTTGTGTCTTGTAATGATGATCCGTTCACATGTCATTCCATTAGTTCCATTTGAGTCAATAATCCCATACCTTCTCGATATTATTGTAAGGAACTCGAGAATGCGTTTTCATTTAGTCATGGCATTATGATGGGACACGATATCGCATGGGCTGCGATATCACATCCCTTGCGATATCGCGTCTTCCCCTACGATATCGCGTACGCGATATCGCGGTGCGTCGTCATATCTATAAATAAGAGGCGACTCTCCCTTGTTTCCTCATCTAGGCCTAGACTGTAGTGAAACTCTAGCAGTTTTTCCACTTTAGAGATAGATTAATTTCCATGTTCCCACAGTAGAAACTCTAGAGTGAACAGATCTTTATTTGAGCAAACATTGTACCTGAACACAAGTTTGTGTACGGCAATAAAGACGAGCTTCTTGGATAAACCTTGCAATGCATGGAATAGGCTAATTAGGATTTTATTTACTATTATTTATTATCTATTATTTAAATGTTTTATTAGTCATTAAATCTTTCTCAACCCTCTCTCCTAGTTAGGTGCCTCAGTACGCCTGCTTCGAGCACGTGCGTTACGCGTGGTGATCCCAACAATGACTAGCGTTTGGTAACCATGGTTGCATTGGTTCAGGGTGTGTACAGTAAGTGGGAATGGATGCTAACGCTAGGTTAATTTAGACTTAGTTAATTAGTTAAAGTTAGAAATTAGTCTCTTCAACCCTTCACCTTTTAGCATAGGAGATAAAACCAAAAAAGACATAAAAATCATATACCTTAGACTTACTTAACCATACACCATGACAACTGCAAGTAAGTTTGGGAAGACAACGAATAATTAACCTTAAGTATTCCATGAGGTGTGTAGGCACTTAGTCTGTGGAGTTCGATAGGATCACGCGTGCTACACTCGTTTCGTATGGTTGAGTGTAGGGGTACCGAATCGCACGTGTTACGCTCGTATTCATCAAACGTTGAGGATGAAAATCAAGGATAACAAAATATAACTTCCTAAAGTGCTAATGCTGACATTAAAAATGGTGTCAATAACAAATCTTTTAGTATCTTTACCAAGTTGCAATTTCAAGCTTTTGGGAACCTCTTTAACCTACAAAATAATTTTCAATGCTATCTAGATGATGCTAAGTAGTGTAAAAATCCTAGAGATAAGGTTGCATGTTAATTATGCATGTCAATGATGTCATTTTACAAGGTCCAAGAATGGTGATGCTGACACTAACATACTTAGCTAAATTTTTAAAATTTTAATCAAGTTGAAATTTTGAGCTCTTGGAACCTTGTTTTGACCCTCAAATTATTGTCAAATACTATCAAGATAATGCCAAGAAGCCAAAAAATCTAGGAAATATGCCAAAAAGTGAACTTGATTGTCAAGGATCATAAAATTTAATTTTTATAGGTGCTACCATTGATGCTAATGCTAGCATTAGAGTCAGCATCAAAATTAAAGTGAATAAATTTTTACAATTTTTCAAGTTGAAACTTCTATCTCTTAAGATGCCCAAAGTGATTCCAAACTTAGCCAAAATAATGCTTGTTAGGTGTCAAGAAGCTTGTAGATCTATGAAATACAACAAACTAGAGATGTGTAGTGACACAAAAGTCTTGGAGGTACCATTGGAGATGCTATATTAGCATTAATGTCACCTCTATAGTTACAAAAAACCTTAGAATCCTTTTTCATGCCCATACTTCCCAGATTTGGATTGCAAGTATCATGACTCATAATGTCATGGTGTCATGGCTATATCATGGGTATGATATCTAAAGTGCAAGATCTTAGACTCAAGATTTAAAGTATATGATTTCATATTGGATAATTGCAAAGGAAAAGACATAAAAAAGAGATTTTAGAATGCATTCCAAACAAGGTAAGGTCCATATATCTAAAGAAGCCCATATCAGCATGATGTTTTCAAAGGTACAAAGACAATACTTCATTTCTAGAGGAAAAGAAAGGTACATAACATAATTGACAAAAACTTATTCAAAATCATTGGTTTTTTCTTTACACTCTTTGATGATATGATGTACTCTGAATTTTTGAAATATTATTATTCTTTTTAGGAATTTGACACATCAGTTCCCCACCCTCCACCTCCAAAAAAGTTAGAATCCATCATATCAATTAGAAGAAAATATAAATAAAAAATCCAAAGATTTTAGAAATGCCTTTTTATATTTTCATCTTTACAAAACATTCTTAAAAGAATTTTCCTCTAAGGTAGAAAAAGAATCAAGCATTATCCTTGTTTAAAGGCACTCTCACAAGTTTTCATTTCTTGCTAAGGAGTTTTTTATAAAGAGAAGAAGAAAATTCTCTAAACATAAAAGAAAAAATTAATAATAGAAGCTAAAAAATTCCCATCCTTGAGCTTGTAAAATAAAAAATAATTAATATTACAAGAAAAAAATTAATTATTTAACTTTCACAAGAAGCTTTTTTTTTGAAACTATTATTAAAAAGTGACATTTTTGAGAAAATGATATTTAACTCTTGAATAAAGATCATAGTTATTCTCTTGCTATTAGAAAATAATTGCACATCGAAGCTTTTAAATAGAATAAAGAAACAATGAATAAATACATTTCTAATGCAAAGAAATGGGAAAAAGTAGCTTGATCACCAAGAATGATATCATTGACACTTAATTATAAGTTATTACAAATTCTAGATGTCCATTTCCAACATGTTATGTAATAGGACACTTACAATAAACATGAGAAAATGAGTCTTCACTTCTATAAAGAGAACATTAAAGAAAAATAATTCCCAAATATTTAAGATAAATGTTGATAGGAAGACCTTGATGAATAAAATATCATAAAAAATATGAATTTTTAGAAAGGTAGAAATACTCTAAATATCTTCCACTTCCCTCATCTAAAAGTGTAGTTATAATTACATTTTCTAGTCCTAATTGAATTTTTTTTCTCATATGAAAATTTGGAGTTGAAAAGAAAATAAGATCCATTGTCAATGTTATGACCCCTATTGATGAAACAATGTCAATGTTGGGTAACTTGATAAATGTCCTAGACATTTGTGAACATCTTACCTGAAAGTGAACCACTTACAAAAGATGTTATGACCATTCAGTAGATGTCTTTCTCAAGAACTAGATTTTCATAGTAGATGCGTTACTTCAAGAGGAGACATTTTGTTAGAGGCATCTTGCATATGTAGAAGATGTCTTATGTCCAGATGTCTTGTCTAGTATGTAGACATATTACCTACATGCTAGACTTGATAAATAAACATTTTCCTAGACTTGTAGATGTCTTTTTCGGCCATGAAAACTTTTTTGATGTGGTAGTTTCAAGATGGAAAATAGCTAGAAATGTCCAGTCAAGTTTGGAAAAGGTTTTTCTAAACTATTAGCTTGGTTTTATAATAAAGATTGATCTTTTACATGTTGTAAGAGAGATAGTTGAAGGAGATATTGCATGAAAGTTTGTGTGCATCTTGATGGTTAGCCAAGTATGTGGGTCTTGATCATTGTATGGGATATTGGTTCTATGTATGGGGAAGAGATCCAGATTAATTAAACCTTGCATTAAGGTTGATCATGTACGATTATAGAGCCTCCTGCTCTACAATATCATTTAGTGTGTTGTTTTGCATTGATCTATGGGATTGTGGCTCCATTATAACTATAATCTTGTTCTAGTGGTAATAAAAGATATTTGGTTTTATTAATTTCTAATAATATATTTGTCTTACATATATTCTAGATTCAGTGTGTTTGATGGGTTAAACAAATTTGAGCGACCCCTCTCTAGGANTAGAGAGTAGGATTTTTTTTTTTTTTTTTTTTTTGGAATTTGGTTGTGAATTTTTATGTTATTTCAAATGGCTTCTAAGAAGATAAATATCCAAGCCTTAAACTAAGATATCTAGAGCATGAAATATGCTTTTCAACTGATGGTTAAATGATTAGATGAAATTAGCACTAAGGTGTATAGAAATGTAGGTCATAAGTGTATTCCAACTTGTGGTGATGATGAGCATGATCATTCAAATAAAGATAAAGAAGTTTCTTTATTTGATGGAGGGAGAGAAGATTAGGAGGAAGAGCATTCTAGTCATGAAAATGTTAGATATCATAACTTAAGGATTCCAAAAGAGAGGAATTCAATTCCTTATGTTATAGTCCCAAGAGGTTCATCATTGACATCTTCTTCTTCTCATAGTAATCTTGATGATGAAGATGAAGCAAACCTTACCAAAGCTTTCAAAAATGTGTAAGACTTTCTTATGTTAAATTGAAAACCTTTAATGGTGTAGATGATACTAATGCTTTTGCATGTTAGTTGAAGATACTTGACAAGAATTTTGAACTTGAAGAGATACCAAATCATCTAAAGTACCAATTGCTAAATCTATATTAGAATGCATATCTTGATAGAAAAAAGAGTCTCAAAGATATGTGAGGTAAAATAGGCAACCTATTAGGGATTGGTCTTTCATGAAGTATAGGTTGAAATAAAAATTTGAACAATCTAGGTAGAGATAAGAGAAAATTATGAAGCTTAAATTCTTTAGATAGGAAGATAAGGATATGGAGGAATTATATATTACATTTTGTAAATTATTTTATTAAGATAAAGTGAATTGGAAAGAATATGAAGAGACATTAATTTTTCTTGAAGTCTTAAATTGGCTTATAAATAGGAGTTGATATTTTATAAGCCTCAAACCTTAGATGAGGCTTATGATTTGATACTCAAAGTAGAAAATAAACTTAGTGGATATGGGAGTAAAAGTGAACAAGCTTCAAAGAGGATGGATAAGGGATCCAAATATAAGAAGTGATGCAAGTTAGAATTTGAAGAAAAAGAGGGTAGCCAATAAAAGGAGCAAGAGAAAGGTGATAAGAAGGACAAGGCCAAGAAGGACCAAAGCAAAAGAGGTAAAAGCCAAGCCAAAAAATCATCCAATATTTAGTACTTCAAATGTAAAGAGTGGAGAGACAAACAATGGAAATTTTTACTTCACATGATAATCAAGAGTAGGAATGTACAAACCTTGGAGATGGAGGAGTCATCAAGCCAAGATCTTCAAAGAGGTAATCTTAATGCTCCAAAAATTGAGGAAGTTTCTAAATTAAATTCATGTGTATTTATGGGAAATGTAAATAGAAGAGATCATCTAGTAAGGAAACTATTATTTAGAATTATGGATATATGTTTTCTTAGTAAGAAATGGATTCAAATTTTGATTGATGGTAGAAACCAAGAAAATGTTATGTGCTCTAGGAAAGTTACTAAGTTGCGTTAGGTGATATATCCTCATCCTAAATCATACAAGGTGGATTGATTATCTAAATATTTCTCTCAGAAGGTAAGGGAGTAATCTAGTTTAAAGTTCAAAATTGGGAGTTTTCATGATGTTGTAAAATGTGAGGTGTTGCCTATTAATGGGCTGATGTAATTATTGAAAGGCCTTGAAATTTTGATAATGGTGCTTAGTTTGATGGGGCAAGAAATGTGTGGAGTGTATCAAGAAAAGATAAAATCTATGAATTGATTCCTATGATTTTTGAATAAGTGAGGTAATAAACCTCACTTAATGATTTCTTAGTTCCTTTTGGGAAGAGGAAATACATTAAGAAATATGATGATGTAGGTTTTGAATTTTTTATTGTAACAACTATTATTTTTAATAATAATGTTGTGTAGGTAGAACTTCTAGTAGGTGTACTAGGCTTGAATGAGTAATTTTCAAATGTGTTCAAGGGGGAATTGGATGGATTGCCATCAATGAGAAATGTTTATATTCAAATAAACTTCATCCTAGGTGCTACCATTTCAAATGAGAAAGAATACTAAATGGCACCAAATCATAGGGCTAAATTGCAAAGGTAACTAGAGGATCTACTTGTAGAAGGCTTTGTGAGAGAGTTAATCTCTCCTTATATAGTTCCAATAGTGCTGTATCAAAGTAAAATAATGCAAAATGGAGGATGTGCATTGATTTAAGAGGTGTGAATAGGATGATAGTGAGTTACAAGTTTCCTATTCCAATGATTGATGATATCCTTGATGTCCTTAAAAATGCAGGGGTTTTCAACAAAATTTATTTCAAGAGTAAGTATTATGAAATCTATATTAGGATTAGTCATGAATAAAAAATCACTTAAAAGATGTTGGATTGACTATTTGAATAGTTGGTGATGCTATATGGGATCACAAATGTCCCTATCGCATTTATAAGATAGATGCATGATGTTCTCAAAGAATTGATTGGTACATGTTGTATTATGTTTTTTTTAATGATATTTTGGTATACAACTCTAATGATGAGGAGCACTTGGATCATTTAATAAGGGTATGTCTAAAATTTGAGGAGTCACATTTGGTTGTCATCTTAAAGAAAACTTATTTCTTCAAAAGGGAAGTCACATAATTAGGACATGTGATTTTTAAAAATCAAATTAGGATGGAAGCAACTAAGATAAAGGATATTAAATATTGGCCAACTCCTAGAAATGTTGAAAAGGTAAAATCATTTCTTGGTTTAATAGGTTTTTTCAAAAGTTTTATAAAAGAGTTTCAATGGTGTTTCATGCCCTAAGTTTGCTTTGCTTAATAATAATCAAGGTTTCAAGTAGGATGATGAAACCCAAAGGAGCTTTGACTTGTTGAAGGAAAAAATAACCAATGAACTAGTGCTTACAATAATAAAAAAAGCTTTTGTAGATGGAGGTGGGTATAAGAGGACTTGTCATTGAAAGGGTTCTTTTACAAGAAGTTTTTTTGCTTTATTTTCATAAAAATTGAACGAGTAAAGATAGAAATACAATGTATATGAGGAAAAGGTTTTATGTTATTCTTTAGGCAATCAAGCATTGTATATATTATTTTTTATCCAATAAGTTCACTTTGATGACTAATCATAAAGCAATTTAATTTCTCAATTTCTAAAAGAAGTTGAGTGCTAGACACCTAAAGTAAGTGATACAATTACATGAGTTCAATTTTGTGGTTAAGAATAAGATTGGAAATACCAATGTCGTGGGTGGTGTAGTATCTAGGGTGCATGTGGTGAATTTTAGTGTTTCTCATGTAGAAGGTATGAATGATTTTACTAATTTGTATGAACATGATTGAGATTTTGGGCGGGGTTGAAGAAGCCTCAAAGAGTCTTTGTTGAGTAGAGTAGACTAATGGAGGAACTATTGATGAGTGGTTAGGTACCCCTACACTCAACCATATGAATACGAGCATTTCACGCATGATCCGGTCAAACTCTGTAGACGGGCTAGTTGTGGTATCCAGATAGTTACTCGTTGATTGTAGTTCACTGTCTTCCCACCTAGACTAGTAATTTCTTTGTCACATATGGTTTAGTCCAGTGTGAAGTGTATGATATGTTCCTAACTAATGATACTCCTGAAGGTAATGGGAAATAACTTTAACTAAGCTAAGAGGAAAAGGGAGAGAGGAAGCTAAGTTAAGAGGAGATAATGGAAGAGAGTCTAGATTAGCCTAAGTGTGATGATCATCTGTTCCTTAATCATTCATACACATCTTAGGCCTTGTGCATGACTACCACTAGGATTACCAAGCACATGGCTCGAGTATGCTACTAGGATACCAAGTAATCACACGTAGATGCTTGTGATCAAGTCATACTCATTCTGTGTTTAAGGAGTTTAGGGTGAATAGATATTAACTACAAAAATAATAATTAAATAATTAAAATAAGTGGATGTTGCAATGATGAAGTAATCTCGATCTTTATTTTTGGTCATGTGCATGTCCAAGTACATCACACTAGAATAAAGTATGTTGTACAATTACAATCATCACACTGTAGGCATGCACTGGGAGAAAGAGTTGAGAGATAAAAATAACAAAAATGCTCTAACTAAAATAACTTATAAAATTGACCAAAAAATGCTAAAAAATTGACTCCCTTCTTGTGCATCTACATGTGTATTTATAGGTCCACACAAGAGTCACAATATTGCAACCTAGTTACGATATCATGTATCAAATATCGAGGCTTCGATATCAGGGGTCTGATATCATAGCTTGATGAATTATGATTAATCATGCCCCCACAATTGAATGACAACTCGTCCTCAAGTCAAAAACGAGAACAAGCTCCATTTATTACACAGTGGATAGGTATGGGATTATTGGATGACTAATGATTTATTCATGTCGCAGTGGAGAACTCAATAGGAAAAAATTGGGACATAACACACAATTACAAAATTACAACATGAAAAAATTGCAAAGTTGCAAAATTGTAAACTTTATTTGGCTCATGTCGTTCTAGGTGGCGGTGGCTCCTCCATGGGTTACTTCCCCTTGTCTTGTGCTCCAGGTCTTGGGATTTGATGACGTTGAAGTAGTGCCTGGAGCTTCTCCTCTTTCATTTGGGGATCCTATGCCATCCATGTTGATGCTCTAATGCTTGATGGGGTTGGCACCTCCCATGGACAAGGTAGTTGCGGGAACATCTTATTTGCCTTAACGTACCAGGCTACAAAAAATTTTTGTTACTCCTCATAGGCTCTGGCTTTGCCCCTGTACTCCTGAAAATCTATAAGCCATCGAGCCAAGTCCATTGCAACATCATTTTGTCCTTGGTAGCTTGCTTTAATCACCTCCAATTCAGAATTTGTGACTTCTAGCTTTTACAATGCTTTCTTATGTTCTGCAAATTCTACTTCATAATTGGCATAGGTGGTTGCTACCTGCCTCTCGAACTTTGTCCTTGGATGTCCTGCTATCAACATGGCTAGATTGGCATATTGTAGATTTGCCAACTCCATGTACTTTGTGAGATCTTGAATCTATAGGTCTCAGCTTTTAAGTTCTGCCTAGTGGGCAAATGCATATGTATCCAATATGGCCTACCAATCAGCATGTTGAACACTGAAAGTGTTGATGTGGGCCTTGGCCATATGGATCTCTTTTTTGATAACTTGATTTTACATTCCCACTTGGTCTTGAAAATGATCCTTTAATTTTTCATGTTGCTTGGCCTTATTTTTTCCACATGCTTATTTCAATGGCTGTCTTCTAACAGATGGTGTGTACCTCCTTCATTGAGAGGGTTCAATTTTCTCTAACCAAACGGTTCATGTCTTGGTTAACCCTAATCAACTGTTCTCGCAGCCACTAAAAATTTTCTTCGAGAACATTCTTTTATTTCTCCACAGAGGTCAACCGAAGATTGTCGACAACAAGATATTTATTCTCTTCTTGTAAGTCCTTGAGTGCCTTGGCATGTACATAGGTTTGTGCTTGTGCCTTGGAGGCATCCCAGTCGGCCTTCTCTTTTTCCTCTACCACTCTTTTATTATCCACCAATAGCTTGTTAAGTTGCTCTATCCTGAAGGTGTCTAGCTAGTCTGTGAGAATGAATTAAGAGGGATCTCGCTCTGCGGCTTGCAAGGTTATGAACCTTTCTTGCAGTCTTGCCAATTCCATTTCTACATGCTCGACCCTTATCTCTGTCATGACCAGCTTCCCTTTGGTGGAGATGAGATCTAATTTTGCTACTGTAACATCCTGTGGGATGTCAAACAAGGACGTCATCACCTGTCCTATTTGCAGCAATCGATCAAGCACATCCTCATGTTCCGTAGGAGTCATTGAGGGATTGGTCAGAGTTTGAGCATCCTGTGCTCCTATGAAATCTACCAGTGCCACAACAGAGACATTAAAAGATTCTTTGATGTTGTCTGTGATCACCTCTGCAGCTCCCACTGCATCCTAGTGCTGCATGACCACTATTGTGGCCCCATCACCAGTCTTCAGTTGCACCTGAAAGGATATAGTGTTCCCTAAAATTTTTTGTGGGCAATGAGTCTTCCCTCCTATCTGAATGGAAAGCTTACCCCATGCATGATCTATAGAGATAGTGGGCTGTATGATATCGTCAATGATATGAAAGAGATTTTCATCATCACGACTTCCCCAATTGACCGTCTTAGCGATGGCCTTGAGATGGCTCATCGACAGTCGGTAATCCTACAGTGGTGGTAGTGGTTGATCTCGCTGGCTCGTGTTGGGCCCTACTTCTTATTTTTGATTGGATCTTGTGCTTGGAAGTTGGATAGTCCTTGCATGTTGAGTTGTAGTGGGCTCCATCATCTATTCTTACTCTTGTTCTACCTCTAGTATCTCACCAGCACTTTTCCTTATAGCTAGTGGCTTTAGCAGTTCGGCATACAAAGCATTTTGGCCTCTTTTGAGGATGTCATTGGTATATCCTTGAATACCAACACACTTGCACAGCTTCCTGATGAGACAAGGGAAGGGCAACATAAGCTTCCCTATCTTGCGTTCTTTAAATCACCTTAAGATCTCCATGAGATATAGATGAGACAAGTTAGCATTAACCTTTACTATTAATATCACACTTCCTCTTGCTATGTATGTTGAAATTCGATTTAATCCTTTTGTGGGAATGATGTGAGAAGTTTCAATTTCAAAGTATATATTCTCTTCTAATGTCAACTCTCCATAGGTCTTATCTTCCTTACCGTACGCCCTGTCTAACCAAAACTTTTGCACATCAGCATCAAAGTGAGTAGACAGATGAGCAACCTTTGGCCTTATGTTTAAAATGTTTAACACTTTTGAAATGGATTTGGTGGAAAAATCAATAGACACACCACAAATGTCAACTGTCGTGCCTTCTTCTTTATTGTGCCAAAATTGGTACATTTCTCCTAAGTACTAGGCACTTCTTTTGGAGAGGATAGGCCATAATGGAGACCCTTTGAGGTGGTCCCTAATAGCCTCAAGAGAGAATTCCATGAAGGGTCCAAAGTTTAATTCCATGATCACTACAGCTGATGTGGACCTTTCATGGATGGCCTGAACACACTTCAGGGGCAATGTCAGGTGTTGTCCCTGTTCAAGCACTATAGTAGCTCCTTCTTCTACCTACCCCGATTGTACAGTGGTAGGGGCTTCTTGATGGATATTGAATGATTTCTCCTTCTACTCTACATGTTGTCTTTCACCTCTCCTAGGTTGCTTGGTCACACCTTGAGAAGGATCTTCTTGTTGTCCATGCTTTGGGGCCATCTGCAATCACACAGGGCCAATCATTAGTAAGGTTGCTTACCAAAGTTAAGTTATACCTTACTTCTTGCCTTAATGAGTTCATTCTTATTTTGTGTGAATTTAAGGTAGGAATGTTTATGGCAATGTCCCCAAAAGGTTTTAGTATTTGGCCCTCTTTACCTAGTTGGCCTCAGAGTTTTAATTCCTTGGTATAGATGAGGAGATAAAATTATTTTTGACACTTATAACTAATTACCCTTGATAATGTCCTTCGGGTGATAATGAATTTCAGAAAATTTATGCATAATTCAGCATGTACCCCTCCCCCACGACTAAGTTGAACACTCTAGGTTCAGATAGGTCCAAACAAAATGAAAATTGGAGCGCAAGCAAGCGAGTGATGATTGATAGATCGAGAGATGCACAAGTCACAAGTCGTAGAAGAAAATTGGAAAAAGTCCCCCACATGAATAGTACAAATGATGTGGACATGTGCTGGGGGATCCATATTTATAGGGTAATAGGACCCAATATTACATACACAATAGCATAGCCTCGATATCACATCAGACGTGATATTGGGGACCTGATATCATGACCTACCGAAATTTAGGGATTTGGTAAATCTAATAAATTTTTCAAAATTTTATATTATAAATTAAGGACTTTAGATCGATGTAAAGGATCTAGGGTAATGTCGATTAGATCAAAAGGCATAGAAAAAGTATAATGGTGTAAATTCTAGTATTAAAGTTCATGAAGAGTAGGAGGAAATAGGACATGTATTGGTACATAGGAACATTTACCGAAAGGATAATGGTAAGGGAAAGAATATTGTAATATGGGGAAGGTGTAATATGATGTGATGAGTGGCGAGGTACCCCTACGCTCAACCATATGAATACGAGTGTTTCACACGTGATTTGGTCGAACTCCAAGGACTAAGTGCTTATGCACCTTAATGGAACACTCAAGGTTAATCAATCGTTATCTTCTCAAACTTACTTCTATTGTCATAGTTGTATGGTTAAGTAAGCTTGAGGTATATGATTTTTATAGCTTTTATATTTTTTATGTCTTTTGTTAATAAAGGAAAGGGAGAGAGAACTAAGTGACTAACTTACATTAACTATTCATTAACTAAGTTCTAAATGTTCCTAACACCAGTATTCGTTCCCACTTCCCGTACACATCTTGAACTAGTGCAACACTGCTGGGATTACCAAACATTAATTGTTACTAGGTTACCAAGCGCTACATGCATGCTCGAAGCAGTCGTACTAAGTGTACTTAACTAAGAGAGTTGAAGGTTGAGAGAGAGATTAATTAGCCAAGAAAGAATTAAACATTCAAAAATAATTAATTACTAATTAGCTTAATCTGTATGTTGCAAGGTTTATCATAAAGTTCATCTTTATTGTCGTACACAAATGTGTTCTCAGGTACAAATTGCTCGAATAAAGATCCGTTCACTCTATGACTCCTATTACGGGCACACAGAAATTATTCTAGCTCTGGGCTGATAAAACTGCAAGAATTTGGCTAAGGGTCTAAGTCTTACTATTTGAAACAAAGGGTGCCACCTCTTATTTATAGAAGATGAGGCAGGACATGATATCATGGATGCGATATCGCGTACGTGATATCATGGCTCATCATACCCCCATGATTGAATGAAAAATTATCCTCGAGTTCCTTACAAAATATTGGGAAGGTATGGGATTATTGACTTGAATGACAACTAATGGTGAATGGGATGACGTGTGAATGGATCAATCATTATAATACATGACAATATTAGTGTTCATGACCATGAGAGTGAACACTATACACAATTGACATCCAACCTTATTGGGTAGCTAAGAAAGAAGAGAGAGAGAGAAAAAAGAAGAAGATGTGTTGTTACTGATGCCAGGATTACGCCTTCCATTGTCCATCCATAACCACACCATTAATCTTGTTCCTTGCACAACTGTTCTAGCACTAGTCCATCCTAAGTGTTTCCTCCAGGTCCAGTCCATTGTTGTATGATTGTTATTTGCACACACAACATAGTCACATATGAGCAAGGATGAGTAAATCATAGTACAGTTGATAGCTTGTCTTGGTGTAAGGTCCATTGGCTAAGTTGTGATATGGCTAATACAGATTCTAGAGATATAACATTGGTGACTACCCAAGGTGTAGGGGTTAGGAAAATTGAATAAATTAGACCAAGGCCCCCATGACTAAGAGCAATCCTCTGGTAGCGATAGAATGGAAAAAGATAAGGAATAAGAAAGATGGAGAAAAAGAAACAATGGAAATGCTAATAAAATGAATGTCAGAGGTGGGAATCAACAAAACAAATGTTGATTATGAAAATGTTAAAGGGAAAGAAGTTAACTGATGCACCAAATAGGAATGCCAGTGGGTCCTAGGTGTATGCCCTTTATGCCCTGACAATCACACATTCAAAGAGTCCATAGGCTCTGAAAATGTCATTTGGAAGCAAGATTTAAAATATTAACCATAATAATTTACCAAAAAGAAAACAATGCATTAACCAAGATATAGACTACTGATGCAACCAACAATGAGATGGAAAATGAAGAAGGAATGATGGGAAGAAGAGAATGGAATGGAGTACCAAGAACAAGGTGATGTACAACCCCTTGTGTATGTATGGTTAATGTGATTGAGTAGATTTCATTCCAAATATGGCCTCAAAAAACCACATTCAGTGACTTCGCATTAATACACTTGGCCAATCTATCCACTTGAAATAACAAGAATGCTTCCACCAAAGAGTCACCACCATTCTGAGGAAACGAGAAAGGGAAAAGTAGGAAGTGAGAGAGGGCCTTAGTTAGAGGGAACATGTTTGTTTAGTTCTATAACTAGTGCTTGTAGCCCAGATGATTATTTTTTCTAAGGGGTGTGCTTTGAATTCTCACTTTTTCTCTCTTCTCTTCCTTTTTTTTTGTGTGAGAACCACATCATGCAAAGACTTATTTTTATTGGCTCAACTTCCCAATAATGGAGCAACATTGGTATGGTAAGGAAAACTCAAGAAGAAAACATCCAAACCCCAAGAGAATAGCCAACACAAATGCATCAAATCCCCTTGAAGTCACACCCGTTTCAATCCTTGATTCCTTCCTTAGTTTGAGACTCATAGAAATTCATGAATGCATGGATGACGTGCACTCATTGCCTATTATATCAAAATAACCATACCTTAGTATCAACATTATAACTCTAAGGTAAAAACCAAACATTAGCAATCAATAGAATACAATTCATACCACCATCAGGAGCACTTATTAGGTGACAAACCTAACAAAACAAACAAGCACACAAAGAAATGAAAAAGTATGAACAATGTTGTAAAAAAAAAGAAAAGTTAAATAATTTTGTAAAATAAAAATGTGTAAAAAAAACTTAAAAAGGAACTGAGGGCCTCAATTGGTTAGCAGAGGTGGCCATCTCCCCCATGATTGAGTTGGAAGGGGGAGATCTGAAATAGTGAGCAAGGTCGTCCCTTCTTAGAGATAGTATGTGCACTAACCATTCTAAATTCATAGAAAGGTTTGGTCTATTGCACATTGACTAACAATCTCTTATTAAGGTTCTGGTCTAATTTTTTTAGGAATTTCCAACTTCCCCCAGTTGATGTTTTCCATATTAAGGTTTGAAAGTTGGCGACGAACTTGCTTGAGTGCATCTATGCTTTCGATGTAAGTACTAGTTATTCCCTCATTTAGTTCCGTGCACGTTAGTGAGTTGCTCTCTTGATCAGCTATTAGCCACTGGGTGTCTCTTTGTTGTGTGGCTGCTGCATATAGGCACTTTTGTAGGTTAAGGTCTTGTGCACACTGGTTGCATGTAGATAATGCTAAACTTTGCATAACCCATGATCTCTGCACACAATTTTACCCTGTATCACTATATTCAATGCATGGAACCTTCTTCTTCTCAATCTTTCCAAAAGTGTTCTCCTTAGATATTTCTAGGAAAAGATCATGGATTCTTAGACGTGCATCTACAGTATTTACCCATGCCCTTCCCATTATTATTGGGAAGTCCCCTTTATCATTATTCACTTGTATCACTAGGAAATTAGCTAGGTACGACCACCCACACACAGTGGTAACGATGTCCTCCACTAGTCCCAAGGGAACAGTGATGGACTAGTCAGCCACNACATATTATCCAAGTGGAACTCCACCATAACCTGTTGAGCAACATCAATAGTGGCAATACCCACAATCATGGGGGATGCCACCACCAAGGCAACAATACCCTTACTGGAAACCTGACCCATATGGCTACTACGTGCATTATCCAATCTCTCCACGTGACTCTGTTGGTCATGTTACACCACAACATCACTACCAAGCTCATGAATATTATAGAACTCATTCTCCTAGGGGAGATAACCCACAAACATACCATCCTTCAAATCTATTCNACTAGAGCAGGTGGTAATGGAGCTATTGGTGTGAGAGTTGCGAATAGATTTGAAGGATGGTATGTTTGTGGGTTATCTCCCCTAGGAGAATGAGTTCTATAATATTCATGAGCTTGGTAGTGATGTTGTGGTGTAACATGACCAACAGAGTCACGTGGAGAGATTGGATAATGCACGTAGTAGCCATATGGGTCAGGTTTCCAGTAAGGGTATTGTTGCCTTGGTGGTGGCATCCCCCATGATTGTGGGTATTGCCACTATTGATGTTGCTCAACAGGTTATGGTGGAGTTCCACTTGGATAATATGTTGAAGGTTGGTGGAACTGCCTTGGGCTACCTTGGGGATAAGGTAACCATTGGGGTGTTTGCCATTTATTAAGTCGTGGATTGAGCGCATACACCCTAGACTCTTGTAGATGTGAGATCATTGGGCAACATTCCTTAGGATGGTCATATTGGCATATCTCACATCCACCATCAGTGTCTATGTCTGAATCCACAACCTCTTTTGTGATGGACATTTTACCCTTACCCTTGTTATGTGCATTTTCCACTTCTCTCTTTTTCCTTTTATTGCAGTCACTACCTCACTCCCTAGACTCCTCTACAATTTTAAGAATAGTTTCAAACCTACTATCCAGGGAGTTCCACATTTGGTCTACCTTTGCTGGTACTTCTATTGTTAACTTTTGAAGAGGCAAAGTTTTCCTATTCACCATCTCTTCGAGTGGTGACTCTTCTTACTCCTCAAAAAATCTCACTCCCCTTTTTCAGAGGGAAGGATCTCAGTTGTACTCTTTCACATTTTCTCTCTTCCATAGCTCACCTTCTTCTTTAGCTACTTGCTCTAGAAATCTATGAATTTGATGAGACCTAAGCTCTGATAACCTTCCTTAGGCATATGTCCCAAGGGTTCTTCTTGTTTCATGCCTAAGTCCATCCATGAGATGGCGTAGTTGATCCTGCTGCGAATAACCATGGCCAGGGCAACAATGTAACAGTGTGTAATAGCGGCCCATGACATCATCCAAGGGTTCATGATTTCCTTGCTTTCATCCTTGGATTTGCTTTTGTAGATTAGACACTTAGGAGTACATTTGGTACTTATCATTGAATAGTTTTAACATTGTACTCCACCTCCGAATGGATTCAGGTTCTAAGGACCTGTACCAGCTTTTAGCTTCTTTCACTAGTGTCCTTGGGAACAACTTTAATTTTTGCCATCCATTTTCTATGTTTTTCAAGGAACATGCATTGTGGAATGCTTGTAAATGATTTTGAGGATTAGCGTTGTATCCTCCCTCAAACCATGGGATGTTGTTCATGTCTAACCTCTTGATCCTACTATCCTTTTGGTGCCTTATTGGAACTCTTACGACCACCGTTATATCTAGCATGCTTCTAGTTGCGAGTAGGGGTTCTTTGTGATCGTCTTGTTCATAGAGTCTATGGTGTCTACGTAGTTCCCTACTCTCCCTTCTTCTATGCCTTGATTCCTTAGAGTACCCTCGTCCTTATTCTCGACTATCTTGTTGATTTTTTTCACTTTGTTTTCCTTTATCCTCATGATTCGTTTCCCTATGACTACATCTAGACACTAAAGGAGATGGTGAAGGTGATGATGAAGGTGAAGAAGAAGGAGAACCATCACCATGATGATGTTTTCTACCTTCTCTTTGGTGGTCTCGGCCTTGATCGTGATCACGATCAGAACATCCGCCCTTATCTTGTATTTGTGTTCCTTTATTGAACACTTCATGTTCATGGGTATCAAAACTAGGGTTGTGAATAGTAGAGTGGACATTCTGATACACCACCTCCTGACCATCATTATGAGGAGGAACATTATTTTGTGGGGAACCAATTGAAGTAGGTTCACCACCCTCAATTTTGCTCAAAACATGCAAAGTGTCATGGGACCATTTACCCTTCAAGGATGTGTGGTATCTCTCCTGTGGCAAGTCCCTTTGATGTTGCGCTTCTGTGGGATGATATTCCCTTGTGTCATGATTGCATGTAATGTAGTTTGCATATAAAAGCAGCATTCCTATTCATGAGGGAGCATGAAGGAGCATGTTGGGGACTGATCGGTCTAGAGTTAACATTATGTTACCCTTCAAGTCTCTCCAACACAGTTGTTCATCTTGGTGGAGAATAAAGGTGAAATTGGGTACATACTCATCGTGATGAGTATATACCACATGAAATTGTTGAGGAACTAGCAGATCTTGGTTACGTGTATTATGCCATCGACTACCTCTTGTGTTAGTCCTAGGAAGTGAAGTGTTCTTATGGGAAGAAGAAGACATTTTTGTCTAGTTCGGTGTGCAATGTACCATTGTCTTATCTTTCTTTGATTAACCCTAAGGGTTCATTCTAGCATTCCAATGATATGAATGATTTCTTATGTTCTACGTAGCACACAAATAACTAAGTCCCCGACAACGGTGCCAATGATGAGTGGTGAGGTACCCCTATACTCAACCATACGAATACAAGCGTTTCACATGTGATCCAGTCGAACTCCAATGACTAAGTGCTTACGCACCTTAATGGAACACTTAGGGTTAATCAATCATTGTCTTCCCAAACGTACTTGTATTGTCATGGTTGCATGGTTAAGTAAGCTTGAGGTATATGATTTTTATAGCTTTTATATTTTTTATGCCTTCTGCTAATAAAGGGAAAGAGAACTAAATGACTAAGTTACATTAACTAAGTTCTAACTGTTCCTAACACCAGTATATGTTCCCACTTATCGTACACATCCTAAACCAATGCAATGCTACTGGGATTACCAAATGCTAATCGTTACTATGTTACCAAGCGCTACACGCATGCTCGGAGAAGTCATACTGAGTGTACTTAACTAAGAGAGTTGAAGGTTGAGAGAGAGATTAAGTAACTAGAAAAGAATTCAACATTCAACAATAATTAATTACTAATTATCTTAATCTATATGTTGCAAGGTTTATCATAAAGTTCATCTTTATTGTCGTACACAAATGTGTGCTAAGGTACAAATTGCTCAAATAAAGATCCGTTCACTCTATGAATCCTACTGCAGGCACACAAAAATTATTCTTACTCTAGGCTAATAAAGCTGCAAGAATATGGATAAGGGTCTAAGTCTTACTATTTGAAACAAAAGGCATTGCCTCTTATTTATAGAAGATGAGGTAGAATGTGATATCGCATATGCGATATCGCGTGGTGGATGTGATATCGTGTACGCAATGTCGCAACTCATCAGTATCCATCAAACTTTTTTTCTACTATTAAAACTCATTTTTTTCTTACAAAGCTCCTTTCTCTATAGAAAATTAATATAAACATATAAAGAATGTTCCTTCTACCAAGAAAAAACCAAATAAATGAAATGCACAAAAAGCATACTACCTCTATCAAGGAGAATAAACAACTCGGAATGTTTATCAGAAGGATAATGGTAAGGGAAAGAATATTGTAATATGGGGAAGGTGTAATATGATGGGATGGTTATGTGCAACAAGTAAAAATTACAAAAGTCACGTAAGTGGGTCCTCCCCAAAGCAGGTTCCAACCTATAATGCCCTTGTATAACCACACCTTACAATCTTCGTAGGCATTAGAAGGGTTAAATGTAATCTACACTGATGCAAAAAAACACACACATGGTAAATACCACCGTGATGAGGTATGAATGATATGCTACATAAGACACAAGTCAAAAATACATGAATAGTGAGATGAGGTGAATTGTAGAAGGGATTGCAGAGATTGGGACATGAGGTGACTAACTCAGGGCATAATGAATCCTGCGTGTAAGGCATGATTAGTGTGTCATTTTCCCATGACTTCAAAATTAGGACCAAGTCCATTCCTTCGATCAATGACATCGCATTGCTTCTTCCCATGATGGACAACCATAAGAGCACTGTGATAGCAAGGAATACGATCACTTGGCATTTCATCCAAGGGAGGAGTAATTTTTACTTTGCAGCACAAATGTTTTTTTTTTTGATGAAGTATTGCTTAATCCAGAGATGCCGCCTACCTTCAACCATGGGTGCATGTATTTCTAGTGGAACCCCCTAGAATAGCATTATTTTTTTCTAGTTGAGTACCTTTTGATTATTCTTACTTCCATTTTTTGTTAGATCTACAAGGATCTTATTATAACCAAGCTGCATGATAACTCTTACAGATGCTACCAAAGAGAACCCATAAGTCCCCTTGATGTCACACCCTAGCCATTCCTTCTTGGTCCATCATTCTTCACTTTGGGCATAATGAGCACAAGATTATTTTAAGTTTTTAATGATTATGGATATCATTATGCCTAGGGTGGAACCTCTTATTAATAGAATGGGGGAGTGAATATTGTGGGCTCACTGTCCAAATAATTAATCACTTGAAACTTGATAGCATAGAACAACACCTCAACCAATGAGCCACATGAGTGTTTTATTTGTAGATGAGATTACTAATAAAAAGAAAAAAAAAGACAAAACAATAAACTGAAATATGAAAAACTAGAAAATAGAAAAAAAACAAAAAATTATAAAATTAAAGAAAAGGAAAACATTTATTAATTCTATTGTTGTTAGAATGGGGGATACCTGCCATAACTAAATGGTTAAGCATGGCTAGAATTAATAAATGGAAGATTGGGATCCTTGCATGTTGGAAATATTGGGACCCGGTAATACTTACCCCATTGGGGGTGACACACTTAATTATAGTAAGCATAGTGGGGAAATTTATAAGATGTAGTTAATTGATGAGTGGTTGACCCACTATGGCACCCTTGACCATAAGATGGTATGCAAGGATCGATCTGTCTCCCTCGGTGGTTATATTCATTGGGCCCCATGGTTGTTGGAGTAGTGGTTATTGGCCCAGAGAAAGTAACATAAGGTGTTGGGTTCAAGGAGGGAGCTACACTACAGTGTTGGACTTGTGTTGGGTTGAAAGGTGTAGTGGGCTCAGAATTGTGTTGTCCCTTCTTACAGTCATGCCTAAAGAAGGGGAATCTTCAGTGTTGAGGAGATTCCCCACTACTTTTGTTAGTAGTAGCACAAGTAACATTTGTCAGTTGGTGCTATGGTGCAAAACCCTCTGGAACACTTGGTGGCAATGTAGAAGGAGGTGAAGGATGAGAATTTTGAAATTGAGGAGAAGTGTAAGGAACCCAAGGTGGTGGTCCTATTAGTGAGGATACATGTTGATAATATTGAGAAGAATAATAATAATATGATGAGATAGAGGATGTTGACCTGGTTGGGGAAACATGTTGTTGAACTTGATAAGCACTTAGGTTTGGATGGTATGGAGGGTATAACCAGTTTGGGAGTGGCCTCCTCCACGATTGGGATTATTGCCACTGTGATTGAACATAGTATTTTTGTATGAACTCTGAATGTAACATTCTTCCCTAATGCTCATGTGAATGTGACAAGATTGGACATTGGCCCTTGGGGTGATCGTACAGGAAAATGTTGCATTGATACGTATGATTGGTAGTTGAGCTCTTATTATCTTCTACCCTTCTTTACGATTGTTTAAGGGTGTTTTTTCCTATTTCTTGGTTCATCATGACTCTTCCTCCAATAATGTTGGCATATTCTCCAAATTTTTATGTGTCCATTACATCATCTTATTGATCTTTGCCTCAACTTCATCCAATGATTGTAGTACTGGAAAATATGGTTCCACCTCCTTATGGTGAGTTGATTTCTCCTCTTCATTATCATGGGCCCTTGTTGATTTAAGGTTTTGGGCTTGTTGACATTTTTCAACATTCTCCAACTTACCCATTTCTCCTTCTTCTTTTGCTACTCACTTAATAAGCTCTTGGAATTGATGGGTTCAGAGTTCATATAGTTAACCTTGGGCATATATCCCTAGGGTCTCCCTTGTTTCATTACGGAGCCCATCTATGATATGGTACATTAGCCTTTCCTTAGAGAACCCATGGCCTGGGAATTTTTTTAATAATGCATGATATCTTTCCAAGGCCATGTCTAAGGGTTCATGTTGTGCTTGTTTCCACTCTTGGATTTGTCTCCTCAAGGTTGACACTCTTGCATAGTTTTGATATAATTAGTAAAGAGTTCTACCATTGTTGGCCAATGTCAGATTGATTTTGGTTTTAACGACCTGTACCATACTTTTTCTTGGCCAAAAAGTGTCGTAGGAAAGAGCTTAAGTTTTTTCCATCCATTATCAATGTTGTTCCACACACAAGCATCATGGAAGGCTTGTAGATGATGTTGCGGATCTAAATCATAGCCTCCTAAAAACTTGGGAAAGTTGTTTAAATCAAGCCTGGGTAGATGGCTTTCCTTACAATGCTTGTGGGATATTCGAACAGCCTCTTGTATTTGAGTTAGGCTTGTAGTGGCCAGTAGGGGTTCATCATCACTGGGTAGGTTATGCATTCATGAGTTGGGATGATGTTGTCTTCATTTATGTTCATAGGAAACCCCTACATCAGATTGAGTACTCCAAACTTCATCTTCTTCATCATATAATTCATTGGTTCTCCAATGAATTTCCCTACTGGTTGTCTTGTTATCATAATCTTGTGAGAGAGACATTGTGTGTGACTTATTTGAAATTAATTGATTTCTAAAAGATGTATCATGAATACTTTGTTACAACGATCTTGTATGATGTAACTAATCTAAATAACTAGCACTATCCCTGGAAATAGTGCCAATGATGAGTGGTTAGGTACCCCTACACTCAACCATACGAATATGAGCATTTCACGCACGATCCGGTCAAAATCCGTAGACGAGCTAGTTGTGGTATCCAGATAGTTACTCGTTGATAATAGTTCACTGTCTTCCCACCTAGACTAGTAATTGCTTTGTCACATATGGTTTAGTCCAGTGTGAGGTGTATGATATGTTCCTAACTAATGCTACTCCGGAAGGTAATGGGAAATAACTTTAACTAAGCTAAGAGGAAAAGGGAGAGAGGAAGCTAAGCTAAGAGGAGATAGGGGAAGAGATTCTAGATTAGCGTAAGTGTGATGAGCATCTGTTCCTTAATCATCTATACACATCTTAGGCCTTGTGCATGACTACCACTAGGATTACCAAGCACATGGCCCGAGTACGCTACTGGGATACCAAGTAGTCACACGTAGATGCTCATGATCAAGTTGTACTCATTCCACATTTAAGGAGTTTAGGGTGAAGAGATATTAACTACAAAAAAATAATTAAATAATTAAAATAAGTAGATGTTGCAATGATGAAGTAATCTCAATCTTTATTTTCGGTCATGTGCATGTCCAAGTATGTCACACTCGAATAAAGGATGTCGTACAATTACAATCATCACACTATGGGCATGCACTGGGAGAAAGGGCTGAGAGATAAAAATAACAAAAGACTCTAATTAAACTAACTCCTAAAAATGATCAAAAAATGCTAAAAAACTGGCTCCCTTCCCATGTGCCTACATGTGTATTTATAGGTCAGCACAAGAGTCACGATATCACATATTTGATATCGTGACTTGGCTGTGATATCGTGTACCAGATATTGAAGCTTCAATATTGGGGGTCCAATATCGTAGCCTAATGAATTACAATTCATCAACTATCATAATTAAGATAAATTTTTGTTCAAAAATAAAAATATTTGTATTCCTAATTATGATTTTAGAAGAAATATTTTCATTACAAAAAATTTATCTTGACATGGCAAGTCACATGGACAAAGATAAGATATTGGATCTTATGGGTAGGTACTATTTTTGGCCTAGAATGATCTCTAAAATCTTGAAATTTGGGAAGGAGTGTTCAACGTATCAGAAATTTAAGGGGGGTAAAGGAATTAGTGGACATTATATGCCTTTTCCAATTCTCAAATGACCTTGGAAAAGTGTGTCAATGAACTTTGTGAGTGGGATTTTGAAGATAAAAAATGGAAATGATGTTATATTTTTAGTGGTGGAAAGATTTTCTTAGACCAAATACTTCATTCTATGTAAGACAGTGAGTAATGCATCTAATATTGCAGATTTTTTTTCTAGATAGAGACTTCAAGTTTACTAGTCATTTTTGGAAGTCCCTTTGAAAGATTTTAGGGATAGAGTTGATTTTTTGTAGTGCATATCATCTACAATCCAATGATCAAACTAAAGGAATGAATAAATATTTACTAAATATTTTGAGGTCTTTATATAAAGGATAGACCAATAAGCAAGAAAACTTGTTGGACTATGTTGAATTTTCCAATAATAATGATTTTCATGTTGCTATTAGGAAGAGTCCATATGAGGCTAATTATGATTTTTTTCTAAAGATGATAGAAAATTTAATAAGCTTTACTAGAGAGGCTTAATTGAATGTGGATTTTGAGAAGGATATGAGAGATCTTCATGCTCAAGTAAGAGTAAGTTTAGAGAATAATGTTGAAGGAAAAGTTAAGAAAAGAAATGAGGATAGGAGGAAGACTAATTTCATTATTGGTAATCTTGTATGGGTATACTTGAAGAAGAAGAGGCTAATGGATATGAACTTCTTAAAATCTAAGACCAAGAAGATGAGACCTTTTAGGATAAGAGCTAAAATCAATGACAATGATTTTAAAATTGACTTACCAAATGATGTGGCCTTGTATTTTATTTTTAATGTTGTAGATCTTGTGCATTACCATGGATCAACAAATGAAGAAACCTTGTAGGATAATATTAATGAGTTGAAGGGGACTATTGACAGGTCTAGGCCATTGAAATAAAACTCATAGAGTGAGGGATCATTTCTACCTCTACTTTATTATTTACTTGAGTTTAGCTTTTAAAGATTAGGAGATATGATGTAGGGACACCTATTCTAAACTCTTTTTTATCCCTATTGAAAAAAGAATGTAGGTCTTGGGCAACTTGGTAGATATCTTGAATATTTATAAATGTCTTATCTAAGAGTAGGTCGCTTATAGGAGATGTCTTAGTCATTCAATACATGTCATGTCTTACTTAAGAACTACGTTTTCATAGTAGATGTCTCACTAGTTTAGTAGATGTCTTACTCCAATAGGAGACATCTTGCCTTCGTGCTAAACTTGACATAGAGACATCTTCCTAGATCTATAGATATATTATTTAGCCATGGTAACTTTTCAATTTGGTAATTCCAAGATGTAAAATAGCCAAGACTGTTGAGTCAATTTTGGAAAATATTTATCTAAAGGGTTAGCTTGGTTTTATAATAAAGATTAGTCTTTTGCATGTTGTAAGTGAGAGAGTTTAAGGATAGATTGAATGAGAGTTTGTGTGCATCTATGTGGCGAGCTAGATACATAGATCTTAACCATTGTGTGGGATCTTGGTCATGTATGTGAAGGGAGAGGTCTAGTTTGATTAAGCCTTATGTTGAAGTTGATCATGTGTGAGTGTAGAGCCTTTTGCTTTGTAATATCATTGAGTGTGTTGTTATGTGTTGATCTAGGGGATTATGATTTTATTATAATTAAAATGTTCTTCCAATAGTAATAGAAGATAGCTATTTTTGTTATTTTCTAGCAATTTATTTTACTCACATAAATTCTAGGAACCCTACTCCTTTGATGCAAACTATTGTTAACTTTTGAGAAAGCATGAAAATTATAATAGTTAACTCAAATATCACATCTACTATATTGCATTTGTGATATCGTAGCTACTATATCAAACTTGCTATGTTGCATCTACTATATCATACAATGGGATATTATGTCATAAATACGATGTCACAATTATGGTAAATTTCTATGAATATGAGTCACTTATCATGTTTATGAAACCTTTGATCATTCTAGTAGCTAGACTATTGCAATTCTCTTTTATAGGTCTTAGGAAATAGTTAGTAAGTGATTGTAGTGTGGATTTGAGTTAATTATATGACATCTTATTCAAGTGAGATTATACCAGGATACATTCCATATATGATGATAAGATTGAGATTGATTCATATTCATTACAACACATGATTTTGAATAGATTTACTTCTAATGCAATTTATTTTCTATGTACTTAGTTAATACTTACATTTCATGCACATTAATCAATTGGTGGAATGAGCGTAACTAGTTTTGAATGTAAACACATATTTACTTGGTAATTTTAGTATCATTATTGCTTAGTTTATCTAATAGCACAATGCTAAATAATGCTAGCAATGAGTACGTGAGTTCAAGATGTGTATGGTAAACTGAGAACAAATACTCATTGTCCTAAAGTTAGCTTATGATTTATCTTTTTGTTATTAATTAGACTAAATAATTAATTTTGATGTTATTTTTTATTTAATTCAAGGCCCCAAGAATATCATAATCATATGCCTCACTTTGGAGTAAATCATACATGATAAAGCTACTACTAGTCCAAGTCAGAAATAACAACCTATGATCAACACTTAACAATCGAGATACCACACTAGTCCCATCCATAGAATTCAACTAGATTACACATGAACACTTGTGATCTCCATGGTTAGGTGTAGTGATGAGTGGCAAGGTATCCCTACACTCAAACATACGAATATGAGCATCCATGCATGATCTAGTCAAATTCTAAGGACTAAGTGATTATGCGCCTTTGTGGAACAAGGACGGGTTAGTCAATCGTTGTCTTCCCAAGCTTACTTGTATAGCATGATTGTATGGTTAAGTAAACTTGAGGTACTTGATTTTTATAGTTTTTTATGTTTTTATGTCTTGGTACTACAAAGGGAGGAGAGAGAGATAACTAAGTAACTAATTTAATTTAACTACTTAACTATGCTTTAACTAGTCCTAACACCAACATCCATTCTCACTTGTTGTACACATCTTGAACTAGTGCAACACTACTGGGATTACCAAACGCTAATTTTTACTGGGTTACCAAGCATTACAAGCATGCTCGAAGTGATTGTACTGAGTGTGCTTACTTAGGAGAGTTGTAGGATAAGAGAGAGAACATTAATTAACTAAGGAAAGCATTAAGTAATATTAATTAACATTAATTAATCTATTCTGAATGATACAAGATTTATCACAAAGTTGATCTTTATTTCCATACACAAGGTGTGCTCAAGTACACAATGCTTCAATAAAGATCTGTTCACTTTATGACTCCTACTACGAGCATGCAGAAATAATTCTAACTCTGAGAGGAGGAAAAGGCAAGAGTTTGGGTAAGGGACTAACTAATCTATTGCCAAACTAAGTGCACCTACCTCTTATTTATAGGCAATGAGGCAAGTTGCGATATTGAATGCCTGATATTGCAGTTCATCATCTACGACTGAATGAAAACTTGTCCTCGAGTTCGTTAAAAAATATTGGGAAGGTATGGGATTATTAACTGAATGACACTGACAGTGGAACTGGATGACAGACTCAAAGTGCCCAGTGAACGGATCAAAAACACAATACAACATTGGTGGTCATACCCATGGTGGTGAACATTGTACATAAATGACATCTAGACTCTCATTTGACAGCTTAGAGTGAGAGAGAAGAAGGTGAGGCGCATTGCTGTTGATGTCGAGATTACACCTTCCATTATTTATCCATAGCCACACAACCAAACTTGTTCCTTTCATAAATGCTCCAGCTCTAGTCCATCATGAGTGCTCTCTCTTAGCCCAGTCCATTGTTCATATGATCACCATATGCACACACAACATAGTCATGAATTAGCAAGGATAGACAAGCCATCATGTAGTTGATACATTGCCTTGATATGAAGCATATTGGCTAGGTTGTGGGTATGGTAGATACTAGGTTAGTGGTTTATTACTGGTGACTACCTGAGGTGTAGGGGTGAAACAAGTAGTAGAATGGAAAAATTTGTGACAGGGCCCCCATGACTAAGAGTGAACATTCGGTAGTAATAAGATGGAAAAAATAGAAGGAACAATAAAGATGGAAAAAATAATAATCGAAATACTAATAAAATGGATGTCATGGATGGGGATGACATGAGAAATTGCTGAATGCAAGAAATGTTTAAGGAAAAGAATTTAACAATTGCACCATAAAGGAATGTTAGTGGGTCCTCCCAAAAGTAGGCTCATGCCTTTTATTCCTGAACAAACCCACAAACCAAAGAGTTCGTAGGCTCTAGAAATGACACATGGAACAAGGGTTAAAAGCTTACCCACATGAATTTACCAAGGAAAAATAATGCATTAACCAAAATATAGAGTAATCATAAAACCAACAATGAGATGGAAAATGGAAAGAAATATGGAGAGGAGAAGATGAAATGGAATCCCAAGAGCAAGGTTGTGTAAAGTCCCCTGTGTATTTTATGGTTAAGGTTACTGAGTAGAACTCATTTCAAATCTAGACTCAAACCAACTACATTTAATGATCTTGCGTCAATACACTTGACCAATCCATCCTCTTGAAGTAACAAGAATTATTCCCCAAAGAGTCACCACCATTCTAAAGAGAGTGAGATGGAGAAGTAGGAAGCGAGAAAGGGCCTTAGTTAGAGGGAACCTTCAAGCATGGGTAACATGTCTTTCTAGTGCCATAACTAGTGCTTGTAGCCCCATATTTCTTTATTATGTCTAAGGGGTGTGCTTTGAATTCCCATGTTTTTTTTTGCGTGAGAACCACACCATGCAAAGACTTATTATTTATTTATTTATTTTTCACTCAACTTCCTGATAGTAGGTCAATGTCAGAATGGCAGAATACCCATGAAAAGTATCCAAGTACCCAAGAGAATAACCAACACAAGTGTGTCGAATCCCCTTGGAGTCACACCCTTTTAAACCATTGAGTCCTTCCTTAGTTTAAAGAATACAAAGCCACCAATTCATTAACAAGTTTATTTAGGAAAAGGGACAATATAGTTCCAAGCCAAGGGAGACCACAAGGTTGAATGGATGAATGGAAGATGTGGACTCATTGCCTGTTTTATCAAAAGAACCATATCTTAGTATCAACATTGAAAATTGAAGGAAAAAACCAAAAATTAGCAACCAACATTATTATAATACAATCCACCATCATGAGCACTTATTGTAAGACAAATAAAAGTAAATCAAACAAAGAAATAGTAAAAATTTGAACGATGGTGTAAGATAAAAAATAAGTAAAATTAAAAAACATGCAAAACAAAAATGTGTAAAAAAAAAATACAAAAGGAACTTAGGGCTTTTAATGATTAGCATTGGTGGTTGTCTCCCCCACGATTGAAGTAGTAGGAGGTAATCTGAAATAGGGAGCAAGGTTATCCACCAATAGAGGTAGCATTGGTACTAGCTATCCTAGGCTCATGGAAAGGTTTGGTTTGTTGGACGTTGACCAATAGTTTATTGTCTAGGCTCTCAGGTTTGTAAATCATCATGGCCCCTAAAGGAAAAGTTGCATGAATGACATAAGGTCCTTTCCACAACATTTGAAATTTGGTTCATTGTGGCACATGTGTGGGATTCCAGTAGAGAACCTTATCTCCTAGTTGATATTTAAGTTTTCTAATCCTTAGGTTATGATGTTGTTTATTGAAGGCCTTATGCAATTCGTTACATGACAAGGTGGCTAATCGATTCTCATCTAGCAAGTTAAGGATCATTAATCATTCTTTTTGTGCTAGATCAAGGTTAAGGTCGAGATCGCATGCCATAGGTTCTGCTTGAATGAGAAGCATTGGAAGTTTCTCGTACACTAACTCATGGGGAGAGTAGCCTATAGGGAGTTTCCATGTGGAGTCGTATGCCCAAAGAGCATCATTCAGTTTGGTGCTCCAATCTTGCCTATACTTGTTAATAGTTCTTGTCAATATTTTCATAATCTCCCTATTAGTGACTTTGGCTTGACCATTCACTTAAGGGTGGTATGCTATAGTTAGTTTGTGTTCAACCCCTAAGCATTACATCAGCTTCTAAAAAGTTGCAACTGTAAAATGTGTGCCATTGTCAAAAATAAGTGCATGAGGCATGCCAAACCTATTTATGATTTGTTGTTGAACAAATCGTGCAGCTGTAGATGATGTACAATCCTTAACAGTGGCTAATTCTGCCTATTTTATAAAGTAGTTAATGGCAATAATGATGTAGGATTTTTCATTGGACATTGGTGTAATAGGCCTCATAAAATCAATTCCCCATATGTCAAAAGGTTCTAAAGGTTGAATCCATTATTGCAAACCCTTCATTCTAGTAGTCATTCCCCCATCATGTTGACAATGCTCACAAGATTAGATGAAATGATGGACATCCTAAGACAATGTAGGCTAATAATATCCTACAAGTAGGATTTTAATGGCTATTCATCTCCCAGTGTAATGACCCCCACAAAGACCCTCATGAGCATCTTGGAGAACTCATAATTGATCTATATCAGGAACACACCATCAAACTAAGCCATTGAGACATACTTTATAAAGTTTCCCGTTGATTTCCATAAAATACTTGGCTCGGTCATGAAGTGTCATTTGGTCAATGCGTTGACTGGGCCATGTATATGTAGCTGCGTTGATGCGGGCCCATCAACGTAGCCTCCTTGCGTCGACGTGGCCCTGTTTATGCAACCACCTTTAGGTATCCACCTCATTTAGGCATCTTTTTGAGTAGTTGTAGCAAAGCTCTTGCAGTTTGTTCCCGCAAGAGATAGAATATTTTCCAAGTGCCCACAGCAGGTGTAAGAAAAGTGATCGGTTCTTTATTCGAGTGTTGATGTATTTAAGCCCATTGGCATGACGACAATAAAGATGAACTATTCAAGCAATCCTTGCAGCATTTGGACTTAGTTATTTTATCATTTAATAGTTTAATATGTTTATGCTTTATTAGTTACTTGTTAATTACTTATATTTTCGTTATTATAATTTCAATCGCTATTGTTTATTCGTAGTCCGTTAAGGCCATAAGTATGACCATCTCAAATGTAACCCAAACACTTGGTAAGCCCAGTGACGCTTAACATCTGGTAACCCAAAAGTGTTAGGAGATGCTCAGAACGTGCTCGGAAGATGGGACCGGATACTTATGCTAGGAGTAGTTAAGATTTAGATTAAGATAATTTTAGATTAATTAATATTCTATCATTATTTTCCAAGATAATTAATCGCTGAAAAGATAATTAAAAAGATATAAAAATCATTAGCCTTAGTCTCACTTAACATCGTAAACAGAACCTCACAAGTGAGAATAGGATGACAATGACCATTCTAACCCAAGGTTTCATTGGTTAGAAGTCTGGTGTATGTTAAGTGCTTACAGTCTACGAATTTCGACCGAGTCACGCATGAATGCTCATGATTCGTATGGTTGGGCATAGGGATACCTAGCCACTCATCATTGGCGTCGTTGCCGGGGACTGTTAGTCTTACATGCATCATTTGACCTTAGTGAAATTATCATTTAAGTCTTTGGAATGGACCTAGGGTAGAAATATTTACGCACGCTAGGCGAACTTAAGTTAATCGTAAGGTACACTGATTATATGGACCATCTAACGTCCAACATGTCTTCTCACAAGAGAGATGTATTTGAACCACCGGTGTCACAAGAATGTCAAGTGGTGTACAAACATCCTGATGAATATGTCCCTAATTTCACATTCATCCTACATCAGGATGAGCATCTTTGATGGGGAGACATGAAGGGTAGCATCGTGCTACCGCCCGACCAAGCGGCTCTTGCAATGCTATATCATAATCTGGGTAGATTGGGTATCTAAGAGCAGGTGGTAGAGTATGTCATGGAGGACCATGACTACCGAGAGTATCATCCTATGGAAGCTCAACGGACAAGAGATCAATAGCAAGCAGAGAGATATGAATAGTAGAAGGGGAAATAATTTAGTAACCCCTTATTCCTGCAAGGGCTGCAAGACGATGGGGATCCCATATTTCATGATACCCATTCAACTGAACTTCCCCTAGGGCAGTAGTTCATCCAATCAATCATTCAGAACAAACCTCCAAGTGATCATGATCCTAAAGGGGATGGAGGGTCACACAATAAGGTTCGGTTGGATGATCAAGGCCGTCATCAGGGTAGATGGGGAGATCATCGTCGGAGTGGTGGCGATGCCTCTCCTTCTTCTCCATCCTTCCCCTCTCCTACACCTTCCTCCAGCTCAAGATTTGAGCGTAACAGGGGAAGGTTGGAGAGAAAGGACGGTGGTAAACAAGTTCGGAAGGGGCAATGTGAGGAAGCACATGACCAATCGCGTGATGCTTGCTAGCATGAAAGAAGGGGTAGCCGAAATCATCATAGACATCATGGTCCCCAACAGGACTATGATTCAGACGAGCCATTGTTAGCTACTCGGAGCATGCTCTAGATTACAGAGGCAGTTCACATTCCAAGTAGGCACATAAAGGATAGTTGGATCAAATGAGTTGATATGAACAACATTCCCAAATTTGAAGGGGGATACAACTGCGATCCGTAGACCCACCTGTAGGTGTTTCATGACACCTGCACCCTACAAAACATTGATAATGATTGGCAATGGTTGAAGCTGTTCCCTCATACACTCATCAAAGAAGCTAAAAGTTGGTACTAGTCCTTGGAGCCAGAATCAATCAGAAGATGGAGTATGATGCTTGAAATTTTCAATGAAAAATATCAAACGTACTCTAGAGTGGTGAATCTGAGACAGTAGATCCAAGGTTGGAAACAAGGGAATCATGAACCCTTGGATGCTACCATGAGCAAGTATTACTCATTGTTACATCAGTGCCTTGGTCATGGTTGCTCTTAGCAGGAACAGCTTCACCACATTATCGATGGGCTTCGTTTTGAAATGCGAAAGACCCTAGGCGTGTGTGCCAAGGGACAATTGTCTGAGCTAAGGGCCCATTAGTTGTAGCACCTCATTGAGGTGATGAAGGAAGAAGGAAAACTTAGGAAAAAGGAGAGTGCAAAAGAACTCAATCGGGACCCTTCCCTTAGAAAAAGGGAGGTTCAATTTTGTGATGAGGAGGATGAGTTACCATTGGAAGCAATGGTGAATCGAAAGACTTTGCCATTACAAAAGTTTGCATCTGAAATATTGGCAAAGGTGGATAAAATGTGGGACTCTTTGGACGAGAAATTCCAAAGTGTATTGAAAATTGCAAAAGAGTCCAAAGAACAAGGTAGTGACCGTGATCGGCGCAAGAAGAAGGGAGCTGAACGTGCCCTACATAAGGGTAAGGGAAAAGTTGTTGTAGCAGAGCAGGTTGAAGACTTTGACATTGAGGAGGACGATGGATGTGATGTATGCCAATATGAGCATCCTAAGGGATGTTGTCCTATGGTGTCACACCTTCAAGAGTCTAGGGTGTATGCATTGAACCCTCGATTAACGTAGCAGCAAACACCCCGAAGGTTGCCTTATCCACAAGGCAACCCCAAGCGATTCCACCAGCAGCAGCAAGAATATTATCTAAGTGGAACGCCCACGCAACCATATGAATACTTCCAACAGTGGCAACAACCACAAGTGTGGGGGATGCCACCTCTAAGGCAACAACACCCTTACAAGCAATCAGATCCTTACGGGTACTATGTTCAGTAACCGATCTCTCCAAGAGACTCTTCTAGTCATGCAGCCTTTCCTAGTTACTACCACCCCCTGAATATTTTAGACATCCATCTCCATCACCCAAGGGGACAAATCCACATCTCGTTTACCCTCCGTCACCTTCTTCTGTCACTCCTCTACACCATCCCACTCAGTTGCCACCTGCTCCATCCATGCAGGGAGAAATACCGCCACATCCACAACAAAGAAATGCTACAAGGGCTATTAACTTACAACCGGCACCTTAATCGAGTGGACCGGAATCCAAACAACACAATTTTGCACAATAATTTGAACACACCCTCACCTACGCCTATGGCCAATGCCTCTAAACCTACCAACGCCTCTACCATCATACCACCCAAGCAGTCCTCTACTCCATCACACTCCAACGTCCAGACGGTCATGCTCACACATGCTGTGACCAACTGGGTCAAAGCAGGTTCTCTTCCCTGGAAATTGATAGATCCGGGAAGCCCCCTAATCTATCTTCAGGTGGCTGGGAACAAGCCATGCAAAGCTCTTCTGGACTCAGGGTCAGGGGTCAATTTGATCTCTCACAATATGTATAAGAATTGGAACCTGCCCCTGCTAAAGAAGAGCAACATCTAGCTCGAGTTAGCATACCAATCCATCACCATTCCCTTGGGTTTGGTGGAGGACATTGTGATCACCGTTTGTGGGTGGTCCTATACTACTGATTTCCTGGTCATTCAGGTCGATAACTGTAAGGGGAACTTCCCAATCATCATGGGAAGAGCCTGGCTAAGCATAGTGGATGCATGACTAGGACTCCGAGATTTGTCCCTAGAAATTTCAAAAGAAAATCCTTTCAGGAAGATTGAGAAGAAAAGAGTTCCATGCATCACGTACAATAACTTAGGGTGTAACTGTGTGTAGCAGTTCTAGTCTGCTAAGCAGATATCCATTTAGGCATGTAGTCAGTGTACTAAGAAATCACCTATTCAACAGTGCTTATATGCAGCAACCACTAACCAAGAGGACACCCAGTAGCTGACAACTGATCCTAATATTAGGACATTGTGCATGGAACTGTCTGAGGGGCTAGTGCAAGCCTATGTTGACAGCATGGATGTGATGGAGGAGATTCATCAACATATTTCCACTGTTGATGACCAAGATGATTGGGGAACACTACAAATTCCTAAGAGCTTCAAATAAGAGCCCCTAGAACTAAAGTTTTCACTGGCTCACTTGGAATATGAATTCTTGCAAAATGGCAAGCTGGTATAATTATCAATGCCACTCTTTCTCCTGAACAGAAAAAGAAGTTGCTGGTGATGGTAAACAAATGGGTTGCTGCATTCACATGATCATATCCTGAGTTGACCAGAGTTGATCCCAGGGTCTACCAGCACCGGTCTACCTTGACCCTTTCATGAAGCCACGACGATAGCCACAAAGATGGTTGAATCCCAAATTGAAGCAGGTTTTAAAAGATGAAATTGAACAGTTGCTGAAGACGGGATTCATCTATTCTGTCGTTGATAGCGAATGGGTTAGCCCACTCATTATTGTACCCAAGAAAGGTGGCAAGTGGAGGGTCTGTATTGATTTCCGATTGCTCAACATGGCGACCTTCAAGGACCACTTCCTGCTTCCATTTGTGGACCAGGTGTTGGACACCATCGCAAGACACCAATATTATAGCTTTTTGGATGGTTATAGTGGTTATAACCAAATCCAAATAGCACTAGAGGACCAAGCCAAAATTACTTTCACCAGTCCATGGGGAACTTTTGCATATAAAAAGATGCACTTTGGCCTATGCAATGCGCCTGTGACGTTCCAACACCTTGTCCTAAGCATCTTCCAATAACAAATCGGCAATGGTGTAGAAGTCTTCATGGATGACTTCTCCACCTATGGGGCCATGTTTGAGTAAGCCTTGGACCATCTAGAGCAGGTTCTAAAGCAATGTGTAGACACCAATCTACGGCTCAATTAGCAAAAGAGCCATTTGATGGTCCAAGAGGGCATTGTGTTGGGGTATCGCATCTCATCAACAGGGATCAACGTAGACCTTGAAAAGATTAGGGTCATCCAAGGAATCACCTGCCAACCGAGTATCATCAAAGATGTTTGGTCATTCCTTGGACACATTGGTTACTACTGGCATTTCATAGATCGCTTCTCGAAGATTGCTCGGCCATTGGTAGAACTTACAAAGAAGGACGGTCCATTCATTTGGACCAAGGAATGCGAGTCTGCATTCCAAGCGTTGAAACAGAAACTTGTAGAAGCTTCGGTTCTATAGGCACCTGATTGGTCCAGACTCTTTCACATTATGATGGATGCCTCCAACTATGCCTTGGGAGCCATGCTTACACAGTGTGATGATCAAAAACGTCCATATTATATCCACTGTGCAAGCTGTAGCATTGTGGGTGCACAGCTAAACTATACCACCACCGAAAAGGAGTTGATGACGGTGGTGTTCGCATTACATAAATTCTAGCACTATGTTCTTGGATACGAGGTGTTTGTGCACACTGATCACAGTGCTATCTGGTTCCTGATGAACAAACCAACGGTGAGCCCCCTGCATAATCGGTGGCTGGTGATTCTTCAGGAGTTTGATCTTACCACGGTAGACAGAAAGGGGACTGAGAATGTGGTTGCTGACCACTTGTCTCAGTTACGATGGGATGATGTAGAAGAGGAGGAGCCCTTATCCAACTAGTTTCCAGATGAACTCCTCTTCATAGATGTTGTTGATCCTCAAGCACCTAAGGAATCTCCTTAGTTCAACCACATCCTCACCTACCTTACAACCTAGGAGCTGCCAAAGGAGTGCAACCATCGGCAGAAATAGTAGTTTCTTCATAAGGCCAAGCGTTTCATGGAAATCAATGGCCACCTTTATAAGGTGTGTGCAGAAGGCTTGGTTCAATGGTGTGTCCCTGATGATGATACACTGCGCATCCTCCAAGATGCTCATGAGGGCCCTTGTGGGGGCCACTATGCTGGATGCCGAATAGACATTAAAATCCTGCTTGCAGGGTATTATTGGCCTACACTTTTCAGGGATGCACAATGGTTCACCCGCTCCTGCGAACAATGCCAAAGAGATGGTGGGATGATGGCATGGTTGGAAGGACCTCAGCAGTGGATCCAGCCACTAGAGCCCTTCAACATCTGGGGTATCGACTTCATGGGGCCCATCACCCCCTTGTCAAATAGAAAAGCATACATCATCGTGGCTATGGACTACTATACAAAGTGGGTAGAAGCAGTAGCCGTCATCAACTATTCTTCCTACACCTTCGCATGATTTGTCTAGCAACAAATCGTAACCAGGTTTGGAGTGCCACGCGCACTCATTTCTGACAATGGGACTCACTTCACGGGTGTTACTTTTCAAAAACTCATGCAACGCTTAGGGGTAACACATAAATTTACAACACCCTATTACCCCTAAGCCAACGGGTAGGCTGAAGTCACCAATAGGGAGATCACCAAGATCCTTACCCGAACCATTAGAAAATACAGGAGGGATTGGAGTACCAAGCTCAACGATGCCCTATGGGCCTATCGCTCCACTTGGAAACTTCTTGTAGGGTACTCTTCCTACGATTTAGTGTACGGAAAGTTGCCAACACTTCCAATCTAAGCAGAACTCCAGACACTATCCATAGCCAGTGACCTCCGCCTTGACCTACCACTAGCACAACGTGAATGATTAATCAATTTAAGTGTGCTAGATGAGAACCGACTAGTGGCCCTATTTTTAAATGAAACCCACAAGGCCTATAACAAGAAACGACATGATCTTAGGATTCAAAAGGTCCCATTTAGATGTGGAGATAAGGTATTGTATTGGAACCCCTCACATGTATCCCAACCGACAAAGTTTTAGACACTATGGGAGGGTCCTTATATTGTCTTCAAAACCTTCCCATCTGAGGCCTTGCTCATCCACAAACCTGGGGATCCCACCAGAACACAGTTAGTCAACCGCCAACAATTAAAACCTTTCCGTGAGCTCCACATAACCAGTGCCACCACCTCGTCATCAGCCGGTCATCCACACTCCATTTTTTGTGCCTCCTCCTTTCCACCCAGTCATGGGGGAGACCATCATCCCCGCTAATCCATTCCCTACTCCCATCACCATTTTATCATTTTTTGTTTTACAATTTTTTATTTTACACTTCTTTATTTTATCATTTTTTTACACTTCTTTTTTCTTCCACCATCGTTCGTATGTTTGCCCATTCTTTGAACCTCTTTTCCTTTTCTTTGATTATTTCTCATTTTTTGTACCTATCCATTTTTTTTTTTGCGTAATGGCTTGAACGTTGTCGTATTGTCTTCAGACATCTGGCATGGTCAATTTTCGTTACGATGGGTATTTTCATAGTCTTTCTTGTTATTTGGCTCCCACCATTGCATGGTTGTCCTTGGATTTTATGTTGTTTTCACTTCATAAACTCGGTAGTGAGCCCACGTCATTCGCCCATTCACCATTCCATGGTTTTCATTCTATTGCGACCATGTAACCCCTTCACTTAAAAACATTTTAACTAATGTGTGAATTTTGCAGTTCCCAAACTGAGGGATGATCCAATGGTTTGAATCGGGTGTGACTTCAAAGGGAATGCTTTATTCGTTGTTCTGTTCTATTCCCCAGGTTGTCGATGTGCCCTCACGAATTTCCTCCCACTACAAGTCTCTCTCAATGGAAGCTTCTCAGTAGTCCAACCTTGCATGGTGTCGTCCTCACTAAAAAAATTCAAAAAAAAAAAGAAGATAAGAAAAAACACAATGAACAAATAAAATTAGGATTCAAAGCACACCCCTTAGTCGAATCCATGCAAAAACGCATGGGTCTTTGCATGGTGTGGTTCCCTCGCATAAAAGAAAATAAAAACAAATCACCGGGGAATTTAAAGCACATCCTTTAGACCGCCTCTCATGGGCCATACACTTTAGTTATGGGACTTCCTTGGTCCCCTCTAACTTTGTCTCGTTTCCCTTCCTTCTTCTCACGTTTCCTGGAGTGGTGGTTCTTTGCGGGATCATTCTGGTTTCCTTGGGGGATGGTTGGGACTTTGTTTATTGCTACGATGTCATTGACTACAGATGGTTTTAGGTCTGACCTCAAGAAGGTTCTACTGGGTCACTTAACCACGATCACACACGAGGTTTCATATGGCCAACACTCAGACTTTCCATTCTCTCCTCTCCCTTTGTTTCCACTCCTCTCCATATGCACCTCACTACCCTTTTTATGTTTTGTGTGTTCGTCGTGTTTTTTGTAGGTCTCTCATGCCTTGGTAGGTTCTCTTGGTTTGGACTCTTCATTGGTCAACACCAGTTCTTGGCACTTCGGCCCACAGACCCTGGTGTTGAGGGTATGTAGGGGCTACAAAGGCTGTTGCCTACTATGGGGAGGACCCACCTACATATTTCTAGTTCCGCCTATTAAGCCTTCCATCCTTTGGATTTCTTGGTTGATTGTTTTCTGTGTCCCATCATTTGATTTCATCCTCGTGGAGTTATTTTTGCATCCCATTCTCCACTTTTGTCTCTTTTTCATGCTCCATTACCTTCCTCATGTCCTCAGCCATGATCAGGCCTTCTCTGTGCTTCAATTGCCTTAATTTGGATTTTCAAATTCATCATTTCAGGTTTTTTATGGGTTGGTCAATGTTGGTCCATGGGTGAACAATGCTACGTATACGGGGCCTTGTAGACGCAGCCGCGTATATGCGGTCTCGTCGATGCAGTGCCCAACCCCTATATATACCCCATCACACTTCTTCATTTTTCATCATTTGGAGTCCAAATTGAGGGGAGTTTTGTCGTTTTTCTGCCTAACCCTTCCCAACGCACCTACATTCCATCGCGTGTCTGCATATAATCTATCCTTGCCCTTTTTATGTACCCAGAGGTATGCTCTCAGTCATGGGGGGTGGTGCCTTTGTGTAATTAATTAGTTTGTTAATTACGAAAACTTTGGCCCTAACCCCAAATTTAATGCTCCGGGAAACTTAATGGTGTGCCTATGACATTAACATAGCTTGGTCAAATTGAGGAAGTATATACGGACCATCTTAAACTACTTATGAATGGTCTAATGGACGGTTATGTTTTATTACAGATGGCACCCAAGGGATGAAGGATTGTCACAACCAAGGGACAAGCACCCATGCATGGGAAGGGGATGAGGAGTGCAACCGCCAGAGTATGCGGAGGGCTCTCATGCAACTGGGCCCTTCCGTGAAAGACCTGATGTGGAATCTGTTCATCAAATTCCTGAAGAGGAGACTCCTGGCAAGCAATCATTGAGGGATGAGACTCCTAGGATAGCACCACGGCTTGAGGTCACCCTGACCCAAGCTTGTCTCGATGCTATCACGCCACACGAGGTGCAACGAATGGTCCTCCAAGAGCTAAATTTTGGACCATTCCTCAAGCACGCTCCAAAAGATGTGAGGCTCCAATTGCAGAACTTTCCAATGTGGCCAATCATCACAACCAGTGGTGAATGGTACTTAGGAGAAACTTATCTCTTCTGGACGAATCAGCAACCAGGGTCAAGAGTAAGAATCAAATACATTTATGTCTCTTACACTTTAGATGCAATAGAGCAAGCTTTGGGCTTGCCTGAAATTGGGGCAGATGTGGCAGAAATTCCAAAACAGGTCGATCTAGAGGTGAAGGTGCAATGGGTCCAACAGTGCTATGGGGTAGAGTGCAAGGAATTCAGCTTCTTAACCATGGCAGAGAGAGTATAGTCCAAGAAAGTGTCTTACCATTTGAATCCAATGGTAAGACCCAGGAAAATCATAGCCTTCTCTGCTCGTGCGTGTGCTGCCTTAAGTGGGAAATTTCTCATGAGTCTTCCACAATTGTTGTTTCTGGAGATTGAAAAAAGGTTTGCTAAGAAAAAACATGGAAGATGAGCTCTCCCCTTTCCTTGCCTAATCTGAAAATTATGCAAATGGGTAGGGATAGCACGATACTCTAATGATATCATCTGGCACACCCCAATTACCTCGTGGCGAGAAATGATGAAAGATAAAATGCTTGCCATCACACAGATAGAGGAAGAGTAGCAACCACCTCCACCACCTACACAAACAACGCAGCCGGGCTCGTAAAACACGAGAGAATACATTCATGAGTTTCGGGAAATGCTCTCAAGCCAATGAGAGCAATCTGGTAGGACTGGTGGAGGAGAAGACACTTCGGTCTATCGCCCTGCCATGAGACACCTGGAGCAAGTGGCTCAATCAGTCAGCTTGCTTGAAAGGGCAGGGCCGATATTCTCTACTACCCGAGCACCAATTCCAACTAGAATAGATCCAAGCATTCGAGATGTATCAACCACAACACAAAAATTATTCCCTCAAATCTTAGGGAATGCTCCTACTTTCTCAGTACGCTTGGAGGATGGTGAAGAGGCAATGGTCTTGGTGATGCAGCAGTAGGGACAGGAAGTTTCAGCCAAAGTGGTTGCTGATACAATTGCTACGGTTCTCAATGCACCAACAACACCTGTACCAAACATTCATGGACTACAAGATGTATAGGTGTCTTCCGAGACTACACGTAGCAAGATTGATGTAGCCCAACATGAAGAATTATTGGACTAACTGGTAGGAACCGAGCAATCGCTTCCAGATGTCTTCGACCTTCCGAACAACATCACTGCAACCCAGTTGGAGCTGCTATTGGCAAGGGGCAAGAGCCTTATTTTGGAAGGGCAACTAGAAGCTACTCAATTCACTTATCAGCACTTGGTAACTGAGGTAGACCAATTAAGAGCCTAGCTTGCTGATCCTGCCATCCTCAACCGTGAAATCACTAAAGATGAAGCTTTTCAGCAGCTTCAGCTAAAACTTTAGGTTGTTGAGGATGTGTGAGAGATGAAGATCCTTGACAAGTCCATAGTAGATGCCTGAGCGTATCACTTAGAGAAGGACTTGGCGAAGATTCGCCAAGAGAACGTGCAACTAACCGCTGAAGTTCATCGTCTGTGCAATGTTGGTGTAGAGAATGAACACATGAAATATTTTATCCACCAATAGCAAGAGGAGCTAGCCAAGGTGAACGCAACCATAAAAAGGTTGGTAGCTGAAAATAGAAATCTGTCAATGGAGGAGGTTCAGGCATTGCGACATAAATCTGCAATCGAAATTGCTGCTTGGAAGAACGAGGCCCTAAAATTTGAAAAAGTCAAAAATCATTACAGGGACCAAGTGGGATTGCAGAAGGAGATCAATGAGAAGCACATTCAAGTTGTTAAAGCCAAGATGAACCAAGCACTCCAGTAGCTCCAAGAGGGAGGCGATGTATAGCACTCCATCTTTAATGGGTTGAATGCCTACAACAAAGTAGAAATCCACCTAAAGGAGCTACAAATTTAGGAGATGACAGAATACATGGAGTTGGCCAACCTTTGATATGCAAACTTGGCTATGCTCACAGCTGGGAGACCATGGTCAGAGTTAGAAAAGCAAGTGGCCACCTCGTTTTCCTTATATGAGGGTGAGTTCCAAGTGCACAAGGTAACAAAACAAAAGCTGGCAACAACAAACACAGAAATCAAGGTCCTCCACCAAAGCTTTGAAGGACAACGTATAGTCACAAAGGACCTGGCTCGAAGAATGAATGACTACCAACAGCTGCAGGCATCAATTCAAGCATTTGACATCGAACGCAAGTAGTTCATAGCTTGGTTTGTCAACTTAAAAGAACTCCTTCTAGCACTGACTTACCCTTGGGAAGTTCCAGTTTCAGCACACATTGGAGAAGCTGCCTAGACCATGAACGATCACAGAAGAAAATAAGAAAAAATGAGGGCTCTCTTGGAGGCTTTCTGGCTGCCTACAGAAGTTGCAGCTACCGTAGGACTACCGACATCCATGCCGCCACCAACGCATGGGCCAGAGGCTAGAGAAGGTCCATCAGAACCACTGCCCTAGGGACAGTGTGACCTTCTCCAGCAATTTTTTGCATCATCCTACATAGTAGAGGCTCCAGGACCAGCGAGGTGTTCAATTTTGTCTCTGAACACCGCCATTTTTGTAATTTTTTCCCCTCTATAACTCTAGCACTTGGTCAAATTTATGTTGTGTCATGTGTGTGTCATGTATGTGTTTAAGTTATGTGTGTTGTAAATAAGAATTCATACCTTCCAAATTTTAAAGTGACTCGAGGAAGAGTTTTTGCTTAGTCCTGGAGGTATGATGAAGTGTCATTTGGTCAATGTGTCGACTAGGCCACGTATACGAGACCATGTATATGCGGCTGTGTCGACGTGGGCCCATTGACGTAGCCTCCCTGCATCGATGTGGCCCCGTTTACGTAGCCACCTTTCTCGGCCTATAAATAAGAGGGCCTTTCACCTCATTTAGGCATCTATTTGAGTAGTTGTAGTGAAGCTCTTGCAGTTTGTTCCTGCAAGAGATAGAATATTTTCCAAGTGCCCATAGCAGGTGTAAGAAAAGTGATTGGTTCTTTATTTGAGCGTTGATGTATCTGAGCCCATTAGCGTGATAGTAATAAAGATGAACTATTCAAGCAATCTTTGTAGCATTTGGACTTAGTTATTTTATGCATTTAATAGTTTAATATGTTTATGCTTTATTAGTTACTTGTTAATTACTTATGTTTTCATTATTATAATTTCAATTGCTATTATTTATTCGTAGTTCGTTAAGGCCATAAGTACGACCATCTCGAATGTAACCCAAACACTTGGTAAGCCCAGTGACACTTAATGTCTGGTAACCCAGAAGTGTTAGGAGATGCTCAGAACGTGCTTAGAATATGGGACCGGATACTTATGCTAGGAGTAGTTAAGATTTAGATTAAGATAATTTTAGATTAATTAATATTCTATCCTTATTTTCCAAGATAATTAGTTACCGAAAAGATAATTTAAAAGGTATAAAAATCATTAGCCTTAGTCTCACTTAACCATCGTAAATAGAACCTCACAAGTGAGATTAGGATGACAACGACCATTCTAACCCAAGGTTTCACTGGTTAGAAGTCTGGTGTATGTTAAGTGCTTATAATCTGCAAATTTCGACCGAGTTGCACGTGAACACTCGTGATTCGTATGGTTGAGCGTAGGGATACCTAGCTGCTCATCACTCGATGAAGAAACTGTTATTTCTTTTTAGCATCTAACTCTTGTGGTGTTTGTTGTGTAAGGAGATAGGTGAGAATACTACTATACCAGTTTGTCTCTATGGTTAATTAATTATTTACTACACTTGCAAAGAGGAGTTCATTAGGGAAATGATCAAATATTGAATACTCATCCTCTTTGTTGTCCCATCACAACCGAGATAAATGATCAACAACTACGTTCTTAGTGCCTTTACAATCAATCATCATAAGATCAAACTCCTGTAAGATTACAAGCTATCATATAATGCAAGGACTCACCGTTGGTTTATTCATTAGGAACTGTATTACACTATGATCCATATGTACAAATACCCTATAACAAAATACATAGTGCCTAAATTTTTCTAGTGCAAACACTACAACCATTAACTCTTTCTCTATTGTAGTGTAGTTAAGTTTTGCACCAGAAATACTCCTACTTGCACATTGGATGTAATAAGAGCATTTTTGGCCATCTAACTATGTAAGTATAGCTCCTAAAGCATAGTTGGTCACATCATTCATTATATGGAATGGTTTGGACTAGTCAGGAGTTTCTGTTTTAAAGTTTGGAAAGCTAATTCGCATTTCCTGGTCCATTCGAAAGGTACATCCTTTTTCATTAGTTCAACCAATGATTTTGCAACCTTTGAAAAGTTCTCAATAAAGAATTTGTAATAGCCAATGTGTCCAAGAAATGATCGAATATCTTTTACAGTTTCAAGTTGCCGAGTTAATTCCTTGGATAACTTTGATCTTTTTAGGGTCTACCTCTATCCTTGTTTGCAAAATCTTATGCCCTAATACAACACCTTCTTGGACCATTAAATGGCTTTTTTGCCAGTTGATCCTTAAATTGGTTTCTACACATCATTTTAGTACTTGATCTAACCAGTCCAAGGCTTAATCAAAGTTCACTCCGTAGGTGGAGAAGTCATTCATGAAGACCTCCACACTATTTTCTATCTACTGTTGGAATATGCTTAGAACTAATCGTTGAAACATTGTAGGGGCATTACACAAGCCAAATGGCATCTCTTTGTATGCAAATGTTCCCTAAGGATTGGTGAACGTAGTCTTGGTTTGGTCTTTTGAAGCTATTTTTATTTGGTTGTACCCATTGTACCCATCCAGAAAACTATAGTAGCGATGCCCTACAATGGTGTCTAAGACTTGGTCAACGAATGGCAACAAAAAGTGGTCTTTGAATGTTATTATATTTAGTAGCCTAAAATCTATGCACACCCTCCATTTACCTGCCTTTTTGGGCATAATAACTAAGGGACCAACCCATTCACTATCAATAATGGGGTATGTGAACCTAGCGTTTAGAAGCTGTTCGATTTCTTCCTTAACCACTTGCTTAAGCTTTGGGTTAAGTCACCTTTGCGGTTGTCTTCGAGGCTTCATTGAGGGGTTGGTGTAAATTCTATGTTGGCATATCCTAGGATCTATTCTTGTTAATTCAAGATATGACCAAGCAAAGGCTTTCGACCATTTATTTATTACCTTCAGCATTCTCTCTTTTTGTTAAGGAGCGAGCTTAGCATTAATAATTACCAGTTTTTCATTCTTGAGAAACATGTATTCCATACCGGTGGACAATGGTTTTAACTCAAGGGGCTCCTATTTAAACTTACCAGGGATTTCCAACTTCCCCCAATTGATATTTTCAAGGTCAAGACTTGGAAGTTGGCGATGGACTTACTCTAATGTATCTATGTTATCAATGTAAGTGCAAGTCAAATCTTTAGTTGGTTCCATGCATATAGTTGTTCTACTTTCTTGATCAATTGTCAACCACTGGGTGCCTTCTTGTCTTGTGGCTACTACATATAGGCACCTTTGTATATTAGTTACTTGTGCACACTAATTGCATGCAGACAATGTTAAACATTGTACAGACCATGACTTCTGCATGCAATTACACCCTGTGTCACTATATGCGATGCATGGAAATTTCTTCTTCTTAATCTTTCCAAATGTATTTTCCTTTGATATTTCTAGGGAAAGATTGCAAATTCCTAGGTGCACGTCAATTGTGCTTAGCCATGCTCTTCCCATTATGATTGGGAAGTCCCCTTTACCATTGTTGACTTGAATCACTAGAAAATCGGCTGGATACAACCATCTACAAATAGTGGTAACATTGTCCTTCACTAGTCCTAATGGAATAGTGATGGGCTAGTTGGCCAGCTCTAAATGAATGTTACTCTTTTTTAGTGGAGGCAGGTTCTAGGCTTTGTACACTTCTTAAGAGATTAAGTTGACACTAGAACCTGAATCTAAAAGATCTTTGCACATCTCATTCCCAGCAATTTGTAGATATATAAGAGGACTCCCGGGATCAGAGAATTTCCTAGGAAGATGACCAGCTTTTATCCAATTAGTGATGACATGAGTTAACATGACCATATGTGTTGGGCATGGTGTTTTGTCTGAAGGGAGTTCTGAACTTTTGATTGGTAATGAGGCGTCTAAGGGGTTAGCCGCTTGTGGTTGCAAGGACTTAGTCAAACTATTGGTTTTAAAGAAAGGTCTTTTCTTCATGTTGTTATCAGAACCAATAGTAGATTGAGAGTTAACAACCCTTGTAGCGTTACGTTGCTGCAACTGAGCAGGGAGCTCACCCTGCATAGCTGGAGTAGGTGATAATGGAGATATGGGTAGAAGAGATGTAGCTGGATGAGAAGGATAGTATGTTTGTGGAACATCACCCCTAGGAGAAAGAATCCTATAATACTCATGGGCTTGGTAGTGAGGTTGAGGAGTGACGTGACTAGTAGAGTCATGTGGAGAGATTGGCTACTGCACATAATATCCATATGAGTCAAGTTGATGGTAAGGATACTATTACCATGGTGGTAGCATTCCTCATCATTGTGGATGCTACCACTATTGATATTACTTAGTTGGTTGTGGTGGAGTTTCACTTGAATAATACGTTAAGGGTTGGTGGACTTGTCTTGGGTTACCTTGAGGATAAGGTAACCTTTAGAATGTTTGCCTTCTGTTTAATCATGGCTTGAGTGCATACATCCCAGACTCTTGCAAATGTGAGATTATAGGGAAACATCCCTTAAGGATGGTCATATTGGCATATCTCGCACCCACTATCATTGTCTGTATCTGAATCCATAACCTCTTTGATGATGGCAACTTTTCCCTTACCTTTGTTACATGCATATTCAGCTTCTTCATTTTTTCTCTTTTCGTGATCATTACCTTGCTCTTTATACTCCTCTACTATTTTAAGAACAGTTTGAAATCTATTATATAAGGAGTCCCACATTTGGTCTACCTTTTCCGATACTTCTGATGCCAACTTTTGAATAGACAAAGTTTTCCTATTCATCATCTCTTCGAGTGGTGACTCTTCTTCATCCTCACAAAATCTTACTCTCTTCTTTCGGAGGGAAAGATCTCTATTATATTCCTTTACACTCTCTCTTTTCCTTAGCTCACCTTCCTCTTTAGCAACTTGCTCCAATAATCTATTTACTTGATGAGCCCTAAGCTTGAATAGTCTTCCTTGGGCATAAGTCCCAAGGTTTCTTCTTGTTTCATGCTTAAGCCCATCTACGAGATAGCATAGTTGATCCCTCTACAAATAACCATGGCCAAAACAACAATGTAATAGTGCATAATATTAGCCCATGGCAGCATCCAAGGGTTCATGTCCTCCTTGTTTCCACCTTTAGACTTTCTTTTGCAAGTTGGACACTCGAGAGTACGTTTGGTACTTATCGTTGAAAAATTCTAACATGGTACTCCACTTACGAATGGATTCTAGTTCTAAGGACAGGTACCAGCTCTCTACTTCTTTAACTAGTGTCCATGGGAACAACTTTAATTTTTTCCATTCATTTTCTATATTTTGTAAGGCACATGCAGCATGAAATGCTTGTAGATTATTTTTAGGATCAGCATTATATCCCCCTTCAAATTGTGGGATATTGTTCATGTCTAATCTCTTGATCCTACTATCTTTTTGGTGCCTTGTTGGAACTCTATCAACCTTAGTTATGTCTAGCATAATTTAGGTAGTGAGTAGGGGTTCATTTTGATCATACTATCTATGGCATCTATGATGCCTATGTTGTTCCCTACTCTCCCTTCTTTCATGTTGTGATTCTCTAAAATGCCCTCATCCCCTTTCTCGATTGTTTCGTTTGTGATCTCTATTCTGCTTACTATTATCCTCATGGTCTTTTTCCTTATGATTGCATCCAGATCTTGAAGGAGAGGGTGAAGGTGATGATGAAGGTGAAGAAGGAGGAGAGCCATCATCATGATGGTGTTTGCCAACTTCTCTTTGGTGGTCGTGGCCTCACTTGTGATTATGATCAGGATGTCCATCTTTGTCATGTGTTTGTGTTTCTCTTTCAGACCCTTTGTGTCTATTGGTATCAGAATCCAAGTTATGGATAGTTGAGTTAAGAGTTTGATACAAACCCCTTGACTGAAGTCAACAAGAGAAACATCATTGTATGGGAGACTTCTTGAGTTAGGTTCACCAACCTCATTTTCACTTATGACATACGGGACATTCTAAGACAACTTCCCCTTCATGGATTCATGACGTCTCTTCTGTTGTAAATCCCTTTGATGTTGTGCCTCCATGGATTGATACTCTCTCAAGTCATAATCATGCACAACGTACTCTACCTATAAGTGCTACATATGAATTTGTGTGAGATCATGAAGGAGCATGCCTGGGATTGAGTGATCGAGAGGTAACACTATGTTACCTTCTAAATCACGCCAATGCAGTTGTTCATCCTGGTGGAGGATAAAGGTAAAGTTTGATATATACTCATCAAGATGAATGAATACCATGTGAAATTGTTGAGGGACTAGCATATTATCATGTGTACTATGCCTCCGATTATTCCCTATATCAAACCTAGGCGGTGAAACACTCTTGTAAGAAGAAGGAGAATGAGACATAATTGTCTATTCAGTGTGCAATATTCTTCTTTTTAATAATTGTAAGATAACCAACCCTAAGGGTTCGTTCCAATGATGAGAAATATTTCCTAAGTTCTAATTAGCACACAAACAACAAAGTCCCAAGCAATGGCACTAATGATGAGCAATGAGGTATCCCTATGTTCAACCATACGAATACGAGCATCCACGCACGATCCAATTGAATTCCAAGGGCTAAGTGCTTATGCACCTTTGTGGAACAAGGATGGGTTAGTCAATTGTTTTCTTCCCAAGCTTACTTGTATAACACGATTGTATGGTTAATTAAAATAGAGGTACATGATTTTTATATTTTTTTATGTTTTTATGTCCCGGTGCTACAAATGGAGGAGAGAGAGATAACTAAGTAACTAGTTTAATTTCACTACTCAACTATGCTTTAACTAGTCCTAACACCAACATCCATTCTCACTTGCTGTACACATCCTAAACCAGTGCAACACTACTAGAATTACCAAACGCTAATCGTTACTGGGTTACCAAGAATTACACGCATGCCCGAAGTGATTGTATTGAGTGTGCTTACTTAGGAGAGTTGTAGGGTGAGAGAGAGAACATTAATTAACTAAGGAAATCATTAAGTAATAGTAATTAACATTAATTAATCTATTCTGAATGCTGCAAGGTTTATCACAAAGTTTGTCTTTATTGCCGTGCACAAGGTGTGCTCAGGTACACAATGCTCGAATAAAGATCTGTTCACTTTATGACTCTTACTGTGGGCACATAGAAATAATTCCAACTCTAAGAGGGAGAAAAGGCAAGAGTTTGGATAAGGGACTAACTAATCTATTGCCAAACCAAGTGCACTCACCTCTTATTTATAGGCAATGAGGTAAGTCGCGATATCGGATGCCTAATATCACTTGGAAGGCTCTGATATTGCAAACTCAATATCGTAGATGTGATATCGCAGTTCCAATATCGCAATTCATCATGTAGGGAACACTTGCTACTCATCTTTAGTATTATTATCAAGGATGGTACTAGTGATCTAGATTAGCTATATTATAAGCAATTATTGTGAAAGCATTAATATTTTATGTTTTAGGAAAAATTAATATTTTAATTCTCACATACATTATTAACTAAAAGTATGTCTTCTTCACATGGGACCAATAGTCTATCACATAATGAGAACACTAATATGAGTAATGATAATATTATATTAAAGAGAATTGAAATGAACCACTACAAGCAATAATCTCATATGCTCATTTTGATCCTTATGACATTTAAAGACTATGTTCAACTATTGCAAATAATCCTAGAGGGGATGGAATAAGTCCTAGGACAAGGAGGACATCAATGCCTAGGACCTCCAACAAACCCAAAAGAGATGAACTAAGAAATCATAAGGGGAGACATAGAAACTATGTCAATTCTCCCATTTCACCACCTTCCTCTTCATCTTCACCATCTAGTTCTAACAAAGATGAACTCCACAAAGGGGTCAAGATGAAGATAGAAATAGAAATTAAAAATAAGATATAAGATAACAAATGGATCATAGACAAGACAATCAAAATTGGATAAATAAAAATATATATTATGAACATGACATGTATGATGATGATAAACCCTTATTGACTACTAGAAGCATGATACAAATTAGGAAGGTAGTTAGAATACCCCATAGGCATTAAAGTGAAAGGCAGATCAAATAACATGATATGAATAATATTTCTAAATTTGAGGGAGGCCATAATTTTGATCTAAAACATCATTTACAAACCTTCCATGATGTCTGAACCTTGCAAAATATTGAATGTAAGTGAAAAAATCTTAAGTCATTCCCTAGGATACTAATAGAAGAAGCTGAAAGTTGATGTAGATAATTGGAATCAAATTCAATCCATCAATGGTCCATAATGCTTAATTTCTTCAATGAAAAATTTCAAACCTATTCAAAAACATCTAATATAAGAAAAAAAATCCAAGGGTGAAAGCAAGAGAACCATGAATTTCATGTAGCATTAGGTAGATACTATTCTATACTACATAGATGCCTAGGCCATTGATTTTTCAAAATAAGTACCTTTATCACATCATAGATGGGCTTCGTAACAAAATAAGGAAGACCCTTAAAATCTATGCCCAAGGAAGATTATCAAAGTTGAGCGCTCATCAAATACAAAAGCTAATTGAATAGGTGGAAAAAGAAGAAGAAGAGTTGTCCAAAAGGAAGAGCATAGAGGAATATAACTAGGATCCAGCCCTTTACAAAAAGAATATTCATATTTGTTATTAGGAAGAAGAGGTAGCTCTTGATAAGATGGTTTTGCATAAAACCTTGCTAACACAAAAGTCTATTACTATAATTGAAGCAAGAATAGATAAGAGATGGGAATTGATGGATGAAAAGGTTACAACCAACTTGAAAATCATAGAGAGGAAAGTACTACAAGTAGAATTAATCAATGAAGATAAGAAAAGAAAATAGAATTAAAAAAATTAGTAACACTTATCAACAAAAAGAAAAAGTAGTTGTAGTAGAAGAGATTGCAGACTCGAATTTAGAGGAGGATGGATGGATATGATATTTGTCAATATGAACATCCAAAGAAATATTTCCCAATTATGTTACATCTACAAGCATCTAGGCTTTCACTTTGAATCCCAAGTTTGTGGAAAAGCAAATACCAAGGAGATTACCTTATCCATAAGGAAATTATATACATTTCTACAATCAACAGTATTATCCAAATAGAACTTCTCCTCAATCTCAAAATTACTAATAATAATAATGATAAAACCCACAATAATGGGGGATGCCATCATTAAACTAGGAATATCCTTATTACTAACTCAACCCTTGTGGATAGTATGTTCAATAATATGTTTCTCCTAATGGTTCTACTACTCATGCTTCAATTTACTACCTACCCTCTTGAACATCATCAACCCATAACATCTCTTGTGGAATCATCATTCCATGACTTTCACCATCCCATGCCTCTTACCATCCTCAATACTCTCATACTTCCCTCTAACATATGTTACCACCAATAATGTAGGAAGAATTGGCATCACAACCTTAATAGAAGAATGCCACTTGTGCTTTGAACATAAAAAAGAATGATAATACTAGTAGTCCTAAGCACAAGCCTTAGAAATATTCCTTCTTTAGGATGCTATCCATGCATGTGAATAAAACTAGTAGACTTGCTAGGTCATCAAAGCCAATTTAAGGTTAATATGGTGCAACCTCCTTTCTTATAAAAAAAATGTCTTCTAATCCTATGCAAAATCCAATAATCATCACCACTCCAACATAAAACATAAATCTGAACATGGCACTATGGTAAGACAGAAAATTCTATGCATTACTAATATTAATAAAGGATATAGTTATGGGCTGAAAGTTCAAAGTGTTAATACAATCTCTATACCAACCCACAACAAACTTGAGAAACAAATGTATGTGCAAAACCATGTTTACACAATATCTACCAAACTAAAAGATATCCAATGGTTAGAAAATGAGAATACCGAACTATCTAAAAGATGCATTGTGACATCTCATTCTAGATGTCATGGAAAATATCCAATATATGTTATATTAGACATTGTGTGTAAGAAGATGACATAGAAAATGCCATATATATATAACATTTGACATTATGCGTAAATAAAATAACAAAGAAAATATAAAAAAAACCAAAAAAGAATGATTTATTGATGTGAAATAGTATATCTAAATTATGCTCTTGGTGTTCCTTAGGGTTTTCTCCCTTCAACATCTATCCCTTAGAGGCAGTCCAAAACTACCACCATGGTTAGGCCTATCACCTAACTAGAAGGGATGGCCAGTCCTCTTCATGTCTTGCTTCACCCAGCACCCATTACTCTCCTTGAATGGCTCTACAACTCCATGCTAATACAACCTTTAATGCTCAAGTATAAACACCTTAAGTCAAACCCTCAAAGATTGCCTTGAGAGACATGCCCGTTATCACAACACATCCTTTCGAGTCTCAATTACAACTCTCCTTTCAAGTCTTATTACGATAATCACTAGACTTGTTATGAAGAGACACCATATTTGTTATGTAATAGCACCATTTAGGAATGGGGACGTTACAATGTACCCTCCTTAGATTTTTTTCATCCTCGAATGAGTCCGTATTTACTATCTTTTTCCAGCTCAAATGCTTCTTTTATGATCCTATGCTTCAATAATTTAATTTTTGCTTTGGGCTTGCAGTTGTCTCTTGATTATTCTACAAACAAAATATAAGTGAGAAGAATTTAGATAAGTATTAAATATTATTTATCAATACTTACCTCATTTTCTAAGTTAATAACAAGAGTTAAATTAAAGATCTACCAACCACCAATCACTAGTCCTAACTAAGATCACATAGAGTATAACTGATATATGGTTACCCAAGTAAAGGTAGGGCAAATATTTATTCCCAACTTGCATTATCCTAGATATTTTACTTATCTAAATTAAAATATAAATTAAATAATAAAGATAATTATGAAAATCATAAATAAATGTAAGGTTAAGATACTTCCTAATCTTGATCAACCTTAGGAATTAATGAAAGTAATTGTAGTTATGTCATAAGTAGTATATGATCAGATGGTCTTATTCAGGATGGAAGGGCTTAATCTTGTTTCTTCTCAACTTCTTTTTTTAAAATTAGCTCTAGTAACTTGGTAACTCAAAAGAATCATACATCATACCAAAAATAATCTAGGGTCTCAATGAAGAATGTTGTTGACCCATCTTCATTCATCATAGCATTGTAATTGGTTTTAGTGATTCTTGATGAGTACTATCCATTAACATCATCTGTTCATGAATTCTAGGACCTAATTTATCTATTGAAGATTTGAAGTAAGTGGAATATGCATCATCCAATGGATTTACATGTTGAATTGATGGAAATATATTCTTCAAATTAGGTTCATCTTCTAAGGATTCCTTTACACATCCATATGTTAAGAATTAATAAATACTACTTCTAACTTTTGCATTAAAATCTCCACAAATGATAATTGGCACTAGATTGGTATGGCTTAGGAATAACTTATTCTTCAAACTTTTTTCTATTTGCTTAATTAAGTATGCTCATTAACATAGTCTAACATTTGGACATGTTGATTTGACGATTAAATATGTGTTAGCTATGCATATACATCTTCCTAATAAATGAATTTTTAGTATCAGTGCCAAGGCTATGTGGATTTTCTGAAACCTTGACCATTCTTTCTTTTCCATGATTTAAAGTTTTAGGATTTCAAAAATCATATCTTCTAAGCTCCATTCAAATCTTTGTACTAATTCAAATTTGACTTCTTTATAAGAGATCACATAACCATCCATGTTGTTATTTATGTAATAGGCTAATCTATATGGCTTGAAAAAAGAACTTCCACAAGAATCTTTTTTGCTTATAAATACCTCTATATCACATTTTTTCTAAGTCCAATTGGAATTGGTATAGGAATTTCCATGGCAAGACTTTTTGTAGGCATAAGATATTAGCATCAAAATCTTGCAACTCTGTTAAGATGCTTGAATATTGATACTTATGCTAGTTCAAGGCCCATGGTGGACAAAGTAGATGTTGTCCTTCATTGGCTAGGGATCTTACAAGCACATTGTATGTTGCAACCTTCATTCTTATTCTTAGATTCTCTCTTAGGTGACTTCTCTTCATGGATATCATACACTTTGTTGGAATAAGAGTATGACTCTTGATGTTATTTTGCCATATGATTTGGTAGCAGGATGAATTGATATGCATCTTCTTGATCATTCTAGTTTATTAATTGATTAACTGATTTTTGGGTTGGTAACACCTAGGTACATTACCTAGGTTCTTATGACCTTTTTAACCCCCTTAAGACACTACCTTTGATAGTATAACTAATGACATACTTAGGATTAGTGATCAAAGACTATCTATCTATAGAGGTTAAGCCCTTAGTCTTAAGGCTCAAGATAGCCTAAGAGGTTAAATTTGATAGGCATGATTAGTTACTCTAAGTTATGGCTTCTTAAGGATTTGTTTAAGATATCATCTAATTTTCAGATACCCAAATAATAAGTCTAACCTCATTATTAAGTTCATACAGCTGAAAAATGTTAGAAATGACTATTCATGTATTAGAAATGGATGTCATATGCCCAAGTTATGCTAAAAATTGAAGTCTTCAAGGTCTCAAGGAAAAATGTTGGGCAAGAAATAAAAACTAATTTTTGAAGCTCTACAGGGTTGAATTTATAAAAAATGACTCTTTTTTAGTTGAAAAAGGCTTCCGTATTCAAAAGTTATGGCTTATGGATTCCAAAACTTTGGGCACAAAAATTAAGACTTTCCAAGATATCATCCATCCTAGTACTATTCCAGAAAAATAAACGTGCTTGATTATGTAATTCTTGTTGAAACTACTACCAATGTGTCAATTTTCTTTTATGAAAATATTTTTTGGGTTTCGATATTTAAGCCTTGATGGTAATGTTTCCCCCTAATTGACAAAATTTTTAAATTTGATTTGACTTCACCATTGTGTCCTAAATGTTGGAATTTATAAAAAATGATTCTTTTTTAGTTAAAAAAGGCTTTCGTATTCAAAAGTTATGGCTTATGGATTTCAAAACTTTGGTCAAAAAAATTAAGACTTCCCAAGAGGTCACCATCCCGGTACTATTCCAGAAGAATAAACGTGCTTGATTACATGATTCTTGTTGAAACTACTACCAATGTGTCAATTTTCCTTTATGAAAATATTTTTTGGGTTCTGATATTTAAGCCTTGATGGTAATGTTTTCTTCTAATTGACAAAATTTTCAAATTTGATTTGACTTCACCATTACGTCCTAGATGTTGAAATTTATAAAAATGACTCTTTTTTAGTTGAAAAAGGCTTCTCAATTTAAAAGTTATGGCTTATGGATTACAAAACTTTGGGCATGAAAATTAAGACTTCCCAAGAGGTCACCCATCCTAGTACTATTTAAGTCAGAAGAATAAACCTGATTACATAATTCTTGTTGAAACTACTATCAATGTGTTCAATTTTCCTGATAATGGACAGAATTTTCAAATTTGATTTGACTTGACCATTGCGTTTGGGGTGTTGGAACTTATAAAAAATGACTCTTTTTCGGTTGAAAAAGGCTTCCGTTTTCAAAAGGTATGGGTTATGGATTCAAAACTTTGGGCACCCTGTTAATTGGATCCTTTCTCCTCACGACATTATCATTCCTGGAACACATGTTTTCAAAAGCATTTGGAAGGCTTGGCAAGTCTTACATTCTCATGTGAATTGGAATAATATTCATATCAATCCTACTCTTCTTTCTAAGATTTGCCCTTGGTGGCCATCTCAAATGCCAAGGTAGCCACCATCTGGTTTCAAAAAGGAGTTGTTTCCCTTAGCTGTCTTCGTCTCACCAATCAGTGGATTACTTGGGATATGTTCGAAAACTTATATGGGGCTTCCAGAATTATGCACCATTGCCTCGATAGACTTTATCACTTCATTCATCAGAATTTGCTTGTGGAAGCTTCGGTTCCTAGTCTCTTCCATGGTCTTCAATGGACTAATGGATCGAACCTTCTACCCTATAAACCTCATGTGCCCTTTCAATTGTTGCATGATTCCTCTACGATTGTTAACCGTTGCAATCGATCATGGCACAAAGAAGAGTCTGAACAGTTTTGGCTCTCTCTCTTTTCACGAGTATGGAGCCTTCCGACTCTTCCAAAAATTAAGCAATTTCTTTGGTGCCTCTTGCATCAAGGCCTGCCTATCGGCAAACGTCGTGAATACCTTGGGATTTCAAACCCTACCTGCCCTCTCTGTGGAGGTCCTGAAAATTTTGTCCATGTTTTTTGGCATTGCCCCTTCGCTCAGTCTTCATGGGAATGGGTTTCTAAGGTTTTTCCTTTGTGCACATTTTCCCATGAGGATATCTTATTCGGCTTTTTGGCCACCCCCTCTTCAGACCTTCTGTTTCTTTGGAAAGTCATTAGGCCCCTCGTTCTTTACTTTATATGGAAGCGCAGATGCACTGCTCTTTTCCAGAACACTAACTCGTCCAACTCTAACCATCTAAATATCATGGAAAAATCTCAAATTCTTCGCCTTGTGCATTTCCAAATTTTATCTCATACTTCTACGTTAAAGTTGGATACTAATCAGTTGTTTTTTTGTTTGCAGCCTTGGAGCAGATACACCAACTCGTGCACTCTTTCCAATCTCGATCTGCTACATCGGAATGTGTTCTCATCATAATTTTGAGCATTTTGAGCTCTTTGTTGTTCTCCTGGTCTTATAAACTCCCTAGGGATTCCCAGCATTTGGTAGCTCTTTGGCATGTACTCCCTTCTCGGGCATGTACTCCCACACCGTGAGAAAGATTATGTTTCAAGATGTTTTCTTTTAACACTCCCTATTTCCCATCAATATGTTCAGATGTTAATCATGTACTTATTCTCATTTAATTAATAATAATCTCTTATTGGGGTCCGACACCCCCCAAAACTTTGGGCACGAAAATTAAGGCTTGCCAAGAAATCACCCATCCCAGCAGTATTCTAGAAGAATAAACGTGCTTGATTACGTAATTCTGGTTGAAACTGCCACCAATGTATCAATTTTCCTTTATGAAAATATTTTCACGGATGGTAACGTTTCCTGTTAATCGACAGAATTCTCAATTTTTCCTGTCAACTATGGGTGGCGGCAATGGTAGCGCAGCGGCATGGAAAACGATGATGCAGTGGTGGCAGGCGAGCGAGGGTTTGGACAGTGGCAGCAGGCATTGTTGCCTAATATCTCTTCCTCTTGGCAGCCTGCTGCTGCTGCTGCTGCTACGTGGTGGTGGTGAGGGAGGAATCGTGGTGCCACAGCTCAGGTAGGGAGGCAGGCACACAATGGTGGCGTTGACGTCAAGCAGGAAGGCAGAGGCAGAGGCAGAGGCAGAGGCAGAGAATGACAGCACTGACACTTGCTGGGGTGGGGAGGGAAGGGGAGGCACACACTGGTAGCGCTGACAACAGGCAAGAAAGCGGACACTGGCAACCTCGATGTGGGCTTGCGTGGCCCCGATACAGGGCTGTGCAGCCATGTGTGGCCCTCACGGGCTTGCGCTGGCCCAGGGAGGGCAGCATCGCTGTTGCAGGCTATGCAGCCTGCAATTCAGTTTTTTAGTATTTACGTATATAAGAAGAGGCTTATATTTTACCCAGCCTATGTATTGGGTTTTTTGGTGGGTCGATAAACGAATCTTAAAAATTTGGTTTGCAAAGGATGAAGTTTTGAGATCAATTGCCAGCCCAAAAGTTTTTGAATCAATAAAAATTAAATTCAATGTTTATTTTCATAATGTTAAAAATTAATAAGTTTTATTAAACGACACAAATATCAAGAAGTGCGATATCTCTCCAACAGTAAATCGAGTTTTGGTGAAATTTGTATTGCTGAAATTGTATCAATGAGTACTATGTATTGGGCATGGCTTCAAGGTTCAAAAACTAAGTTGGATTTTCAAGATTTTAAAGGACCAATATAGCTTATTTTGCCAAATTAACATTCCAAGATGGACAGATACATGACATGATGACTTTTAGATGACTCAAATAATTATAAATGATATCCCAACCCTTACTTTTACCCTATGATTTGGCAAGTATGATATAATCCTATCGTTTCACATCAAGATTATGTCCTAGGTATTAAGGATAAGCAAGACATCACAACATTACCTCTCAAATATTGGTTTTTGTATGAATCTCATACCAATGAACCTTATTGATTGGGTAGGGATGAGAAAATCTTATGACTAGGTTGAATCCCTTAAATTTACCAATATATAGGTCCTAAGTAATATGCTTATTGCCAAACTTATAGGGTAAACAAGACCAAATCAACTTAGGTCATGGTTACTAATCTTCTAAAAGGAACTTAATAATGACATGAATCCATTACATTCTAACAATAATATAAGATGGGTAAGAGTTACTTGAACCGATGTTTTATGAATGTCTCTTGCAATTGACGAATCTTAGTGAAGCATAATCAAATCTCTTGATGCTTGCGATACTTAAAACAATCTTGTTGGTTGGTGGGGTCTATGTCTCTTGTTGATGTCTTATCCATTGTCCATGAAAATTAATGAAAATATATCTTCTAACTTACATGGATCCTCTCAAACATATGGCACATTTGGTGGTGGTATATTGCTCTTCCTAGGTAGTGGCTCCATGGTTCATCATCAGGTTGTAGTCATCCCTTGATTCTGATTGGTCCTTGGGTTGTGGTTTGCTCCAACACCAAATGTGACATCCCATTTCTGGATATCATGGCAAACATCAAATACACATTACATTGGACATTGTGCATAAGAAGATAACATAGCAAATGCTACATATATGTAACATGTAACATTATGAATAAAGAAAATAACAACAAAAATGCAAAAGAAAAAAGAGAAAGGAATGCTTTATTGCTATGGAATAGTGTATCTAGATCATGCTCTGAGTGTTCCTTGGGGTTTTCTTTCTTTGGAATCTATCCCTTAGATGTAATCTAGCCCTGCCACCATGGTAAGGCCTACCACTCAACCGGAAGGGATGGCCAGTCCTCTTCCTCTCCCACTTTACTCGACGCCTTTTACTTACCTTTAATGGCTTTGCAACTCCATGCTAATATGACCTCTAATGTCTAAGTATAAATACCTTAGGTCAAACCACCAAAGGTCACCTCTAGAGACATGTTCATTATTACAACATGTCCTTTTGAGTCTCAATTACAACTTCCCTTTCGAGTCTTGTTATGATAATCAGAACACTTGTTATGAAGAAATACCGTCTTTGTTATGCAATGACACTATTTGGGAATGGGAACATTACATGCATAGAAATATCCAACCTACTTATTAGCTCTTGTCTTAAGAACATGAACCAAATAGAGAACTTAGAAAATGTCATCTTACACTTTGACTATACCATAAGAAATTGTTAAACAATGATATAGAAGAACTAAAATAGAAAAGTAAAAAGAAAACATACCTGGACCTTCTAAAAAGAAAATACCTTCTCATCTAGTTGGATATATGTCTCCAAACGATTAAAACTTGATTATTATCAATGTTAAATGTGCTAATAAAAGAAAAAATAAATCATTAAAGATGATAAATAAAAAACTTATGGTATATAACCAAGAAAATATGCAATCCATTTTTTGAATGCTTGCCCACGAGTTTAGTCACAGGGAAGATGCTTCATCTTGAATCAAAAACTATTAAGTGTATTTTCTCTTTTTGTTTTACAATTTTTTAACATTTTTTCTATTTTTTCAAAATTTTCCAATTCTTAGTATATTTTTCATTATTATTTTCCTTTTCTTTGTAATTTTATATTTTCTTTAGTCATTGGTTTTATGTTTTTGTGGATATTTACTGATTTTTGGTAATAATATTATTAGCAATGATGTAGAAATTAGTATTATGCATTGGGTTTTTATCTTATGCTATTAAGATGATTGGGTAAATAATTATATAAAGCAGTGAAACCACATCATCCATCTCTCCAATTTGTATAAATAAGAGGTTCTTATCATGAAAGCAATATAGTTCTTTTCACATGTAACTAAAATCAACTCATGATTAGTATACCTTGAAGAAAATGGAAAGGACCAAGAAAGAATGAATAAGAGATTAGCATCAAGGGGACTTATTGTTTCTTTTCACTTTCTCTATGGATATCACTAGTCTATGTGTTTATATCATTACTTATGTTTTTATTTTGATGGAAGTATGTTCTCCAATAAGTGTTGCCTTACCATGCCACTAAAAAGACATGTTAGCCATGCTTGAAGGTAGGCTACTTCTAAGAATCCCAAAGGTTTATTGGACTAGTCTCATTATGTGATGAGAAAGACATGTTACTCATAATTCAAGGTACTCCTCTAGTAGGATTAACATTGGCTATTGGGCTAGAAAGACATGTTATCCATGCTTGAATTCACCTTCCTAACAATGGCCAAGTTTCCTTAAATATTAATGTTTAAGTAATTAATTAATGAAACCCACTTTCTTGTTTCTTTTGTTGAGCAGTGAAGTTTTCATATGATTGTGATGGTCCTATTGTGGTAAGTTTGGGATGAAGTAATGTAATATCATTAGTAAAGATATGCACTTGGTTTGAAACCTAGATAGATAAGTATAAAGGTCACTTTAACTACAATTGACATACAAACTTATTTTAGACATGGTAATGTATCTTACGTTCCAATCTTTGTAATCCCTTCTTATGTTATTATTCACCTTATTACTAAATACAATTATGTACCTAATGGCTTTTTATAGTTGATGAGCCGCGATATCGCATACACGATATCGCTTCCACCATGCTATATCATGTCTTGCCTCATCTTCTGTAAATAAGAGGCGGCGCCCTTTGTTCAAGGGAGTTAGACTTAGACCCTTAGCCAAATTCTTGCAGTTTTGTTATTCCAAAGTTAGAATTATTTCTGTGTGCCCGTAGTAGGAGTCATAGAGTGAACAGATCTTTATTCAAAAAATTTGTACTTGAGCACAATTTTGTGTACGGCAATAAAGACGAACTTTATGATGAACCTCACAGCATACAGATTAAGCTAATTAGTACTTAATTATTGTTTAATGCTTTCCTAGTTAATTGATATCTTTCTCAACCTTCAACCCTCTTAGTTAAATACACTTAGTACGACCACTTTGAGCATGCGTGTAGTGCTTGGTAACCCAAAAAAACGATTAGCGTTTGGTAATCCCAGCAACGTTGCACTAGTTTAAGATGTGTATGGAAAGTGGAAATGGATACTAGTGTTAGGAACATTTAGAAACTAGTTAATGAATAGTTAATGTAAGTTAGCCACTTAGTTCTCCCTCCATCTCCTTTATTAGCAGAATACATAAAAAATATAAAAGCTATAAAAATCATATACCTCAAGCTTACTTAACCATACAACTGTGAAAATACAAGTAAGTTTGGAAAGACAATGATTGATTAACCCTGAGTGTTCCATTAAGGCGCATAAGCACTTAGTCCTTGGAGTTCGATCAGATCGTGTGTGAAATGCTCGTATTCGTATGGTTGAGTGTAGGGGTACGTCGCCACTCATCATTGGCACCGTTGTCGGGGACTTAGTTGTTTGTGCGTTACGTAGAACATAGGAACTCATTCATATCGTTGGAATGTTAGAATGAACCTTTAGGGTTAATCAAAGGAAGACAAGACAACGGTACATTGCACATCGAACAAGATAGAATGTCTTTTTCTTCGCATAAGAGCACTTCACTACCTAGGACTAACACAAGAGGCAATTGGCGGCATAATACACGTAACCAAGATCTGCCAATTCCTTAATAGTTTTGTGTGATATATACTCATCCTGATGAGTATGTACCCGATTTCACCTTTGTTCTCCACCAAGATGAACAACTGCATTGGAGAGACTTGGAGGGTAACATAGTGTTGCCTCTAGACCGATCAGTCCCCAACATGCTCCTTTGTGCTCTCACACGAATAGGCATGTTGCTTTTATATGCAGAATACATTGCATGTGATCATGACACAAGGGACTATCATCCCACAGAAGCACAATGTCAAAAGGACTTGTGCCAATAGAGATACCATACATCCTTGAAGGGTAAATGACCCCATAACACTCCGCACATTTTGAGCGAAATTGAGGATGGTGAACCTGCTCCAACAAGTTCCCCACAAAATGATGTTCCTCCTCCTAACACTGGTCAAGAGGTGGTGTATCAGAACCTTCACTCCACTATTCACAACTCTGGTTCTGATACCCACAAACAGGAAGTGTTCAAAGAAGGAACACAAACACATGATAAGGGTAGATGTTCTGATCGTGATCACGATTGAGGCCAAGACCACCAAAGAGAAGGTAGAAAACATCGTCATGGCAATGGTTCTCCTTCTTCTTCACCTTCATCATCACCTTCACCCTCTCCTTCAATGTCCAAACATAGTCATAGGGAAACCAATTGTGAGGATAAGGAAAAACAAAGTAAAAAACATTGACGAGACAGTTGAGAACGAGGACAAGGGCATTCTAAAGAATCAAGGCATAGAAGAAGGGAGAGTAGGGAACCATGTAGACATCATAGACACTATGAATGAGACGATCACAAAGAACCCCTACTCGCAACTAGAAGCATGCTAGATATAACAAAGGCCATAAGAGTTCAAACAAGGCACCAAAAGGATAGTAGGATCAAGAGGTTAGACATGAACAACAGCCCATGATTTGAAGGGGGATACAATGCTGATCCTCAAAATCATTTACAAGCATTCCACGATGCATGTTCCTTTCAAAACATAGAAAATGAATGGCAAAAACTGAAGTTGTTCCCAAGGACACTAGTGAAAGAAGCTGAAAGTTGGTACTAGTCCTTAGAATCGAAATCCATTCAAAGGTGGAGTACAATGTTAGAACTATTCAATGATAAATACCAAATGTACTCTTGAGTGTCTAACCTACAGAAGAAAATCCAAGGATGGAAGTAAGGAAATCACGAACCCTTGGATGCTGCCATGGGCTGCTATTATGCACTGTTACATCATTGCCTTGGCCATTGTTATTCGCAGCAGGATCAACTACGCCATCTTGTAGATGGGCTTAGGTATGAAACAAGAAGAACCCTTGGAATGTATGCCTAAGGAAGATTATTAAAGCTTAGGTCTCATCAAATTCATAGATTGCTAGAGCAAGTAGCCAAAGAAGAAGGTGAGCTACGAAAGAGAGAAAGTGTGGAAGAATACAACCAAGATCCTTCCCTCCAAAAAATGGGAGTGAGATTTTATGAGGAGGAAGAAGAGTCACCACTCGAAGAGATGGTGGACAGGAAAACTTTGCCTCTCCAAAAGTTAACAACAAAAGTATCGTCAAAGGTAGACCAAATGTGGGACTCCCTGGATAGTAGGTTTGAAACTATTCTTAAAATTGTAGAGGAGTCTAGGGAGTGAGGTAGTGATCATGACAAAAAGAAAAAGAGAGAAGTGAAAAATGCACGTAACAAGGATAAGGGAAAAATGGCCATCATAGAAGAGGTTGTGGATTTAGACACGGACAATGATGCTGGATGCGAGATATGCCAATACGACCATCCTAAGGGATGTTTCCTAGTGATCTCACATCTACAAGATTCTAGGGTGTATGCACTCAACCCATGACTAAAGAAACAGCAAGCACCCCAATGGTTACCTTATCCCCAAGGTAATCCAAGGTAGTTCCACCAACCTTCAACATATTATCCAAGTGGAACTCCACCACAACCTGTTGAGCAACATCAATAGTGGCAATACCCATAATCATGGGGGATGCCACCACCAAGGTAGCAATACCCCTACCAGCAACCTGACTCAAATGGCTACTACGTGCAACATACAATCTCTCCACATGACTCTGTTAGTCAAGTTACACCACAACATCACTACCAAGCTTGTGAGTATTATAGAACTCCTTCTCCTAAGGAAGATAACCCACAAACATACCATCTTTCAAATCCATCCATAGCTCTCACACCAATAGCTCTATTACCACCCGCTCCAACAATGCAAGGGGAACTCCCTACTCAACCGTAGCAACGCAATGCTGCAAGGGCTATGAATCATCAACCCACTATTGGTTTTGACAACCGTATGAAGAAAAGACCTTTCTTCAGGACCAAAATTCCAACCAACCCCTTACAACCACAAGCAGTTGAACCTCTGAACGCCTCTCCATCAAACAAGGCTTCAGAGCTCCCTTCAAACCAAACACCGAGCTCAATGCATACGATTATGTTAACACATGTCATTACTGACTGGATCAAGGTTGGCCACCTTCCTAGGAAATTCTTTGATCCTAGACACCCTCTAATCTATCTCCAAATCATTGGGAATGAGCCATGTAGAGCTCTTCTGGACTAAGGTTCTGGAGTCAACTTAATATCATAAGAAATGTACAAAGCCTGGAACTTGCCTCCATTAAGGAAGAGCAATATTCGCCTAGAGCTATCGGACCAATCCATCATTGTTCCCTTTGGACTGGTGGAGGAAATCATCACCACTATGTGTGGGTAGTCGTACCCAGCTGATTTCCTAGTGATACAAGTGAATAACGGTAAAGGGGACTTCCCAATAATAATGGGAAGGGCATGGCTAAGTACTATAGATGCATGCCTAGGAATCTACAATCTTTCCCTGGAAATATCTAAGGAGAACACTTTTGGAAAGATAGAAAAGAAGAAGGTTCCATGCATCACATACAGTGATACAGGGTGTAATTGATTGCAGAGATCATGGGTTGTGCAAAGTTTAGCATTGCCTACATGCAACCGGTATGCACAAGACATTAATATACAAGAGTGCCTGTATGCAGCAGCCACACGACAAGAAGACACCTAGTGGCTAATAGCTGATCAAGAGAGCAACTCACTAACGTGCATGGAACTAACTGAGGGGATAACTTGCGCTTACATCGAAAGCATAGATGCACTGGAGCAAGTACGCTAACAACTTCCAAGTCTTAACCTTGAAAACATCAACTGGGGGAAGTTGGAAATTTCTAAAAAATTCAAACAAGAGCTCTAATAAGAGATTGTTAGTCAATGTGCAACAGAGCAAACCCTTCCATGAATGTAGAATGGTTAGTGTACATAACACCTCTGAGAAGAGACGACCCTACTCACTCTTTTGGATCTCCTCCTTCCAACTCAGTCATGGGGGAGATGGCCACCTCTACTAACCATTTGAAGCCCTCAATTCCTTTTTAAGATTTTTTTACACATTTTTGTTTTACAAATTTCTTTGGCTTTTCTTGTTTTTGTTTTGCAACATCGTTTATACTTTTTCATTTCTTTGTGTGACTATTTGTTTTGTTTGTTTTTGTTTTTTTTTTGTTCTTGTTTTTATCCTTATTAGTTGTTTTTATTTTCTTAGATTCATCACCTAATAAGTGCTCTTGATGGTGGTATGAACTGTATTCTATTGATTGCTAATGTTTGGTTTTTACCTTTGAGTTATAATGTTGACACTAAGGTATGGTTCTTTTGATATAACAAGTAATGAGTTCATGTCATCCATGCATCCATGAATTTTTATGGTCTCTCTTGGCTTAGAACTGTATAGTCCCTTTCTTTAATAATAAAACTATTAACAAACTGGTGACTGGGCATTTCTCAAACTAAGGAAGGACTCAAGGACTGAAAAGGATGTGACTTCAAGGGGATTTGATGCATTTGTGCTGGCTATTCTCTTAGGTGCTTGGATGTTTTCTTCTTGAGTTTTCCTTACCATTCCAACGTTGCTCCATTATTGGGAAGCTGAGCCAATAAAAATAAGTCTTTGCATGGTGTGGTTCTCACGCAAGAAAAAAAATAGTAAGAATTCAAAGCACACCCCTTAGACAAAATAATTATTTCGGCTACAAGCACTAGTTATAGAACTAAACAAACATGTTTCCTCTAACTAAGGCCTTCTCTCGCTTTCTACTTTTCCCTTTCTTGTTTTCTCGGAATGGTGATGACTCTTTGGCAGAAGCATTCTTGTTACTTCAAGTGGATGGATTGGCCAAGTGTATTAATGCGAAGTCACTAGATGTGGATTGTTTGAGGCTAGATTTAGAATGAGATATACTCAATCACATTAACCATACATACATAAGGGGCTATACACCACCTTGTTCTTGGGACTCCATTCCATTCTCTTCTCCTCATCATTCTTTCTCCATTTTCCACCTCATTGCCGGTTGTATCAGTAGTCTATATTTTGGTTGATGTATTGTTTTCTTTTTGGCGAATGCTTGTGGTTAAGACTTTAACTCTTGCTTCCAAATAACATTTCCAAAGCCTATGGGCTCTTTGAATGTGGGATTGTCAGGGCATCAAGGGCATGTGCCTACTTTGGGGAGGACCCACTAGCATTCCTATTTGGTGCATCAGTTAACTTCTTTTCCTTAAACATTTCCGTAATCAACATTTGTTTTGTTCATTCCCATCTCTAACATCCATTTTATCAGCATTTCCATTGTTTCTTTTTCTCCATATTTCTTATTCCTTATCTTTTTCCATCTATCGCTACCGGAGGATCACTCTTAGTCATGGGGGCCCTGGTTCAATTTTTTCAATTTTCCTAACCCCTACACCTTGGGTAGTCACCAGCGTTATATCTCTAGAATCTGTATTAGCCATATCACAACTCAGCCAATGGACCTTACACCGAGGTAAGGTATCAACTGTATTGTGATTTACTTATCCTTACTCATATGTGACTCTGTTGTGTGTGCAGATGGAAATCATATAGCAATGGATGGACTTGGAGGAAACACTCAGGATAAATTGGTGCTGGAATAGTTGTGCAAGGAACAAGACTGATGGTGCGGTTATAGATGGATAATGGAAGGCGAATCCTGGCATTGATAGCAACATGTCTTCTTCTTTTCTCTCTCTCTCTCTTCTCTCTCAGCTGCCAAAAAAGGCTAGATGTCAATTGTGTATAGTGTTCATTCTTGTAGTCATGAACACTAATATTGTCATGTATTGTAATGATTGATCTATTCACATGTCATCCCATTCACCATTAGTTATCATTCAAGTTAATAATCCCATACCTTCCCAATATTTTGTAAGGAACTCAAGGACAAGTTTTCATTTAGTCATGGGGGTATGATGAGCTATGATATCACGTACGTGATATCGCATCTGCCACGCGATATCACATCCTGCCTCATCTTCTATAAATAAGAGGTAGTGCCCTTTGTTCAAGGGAGTTAGACTTAGACCCTTAGCCAAATTCTTGCAGTTTTGTTATTCCATAGTTAGAATTATTTCTGTGTGCTTGCAGTAGGAGTCATAGAGTCAACAGATCTTTATTCAAAAAATTTGTACCTGAGCACAATTTTGTGTATGAAAATAAAGACAAACTTTATGATAAACCTTACAGCATACAAATTAAGCTAATTAGTACTTAATTATTGTTAAATTCTTTCCTAGTTAATTGATATCTTTCTCAACCTTCAACCCTCTTAGTTAAATACACTTAGTACGACCACTTCGAGCATGTGTGTAGCGCTTGGTAACCCAGTAACGATTAGCGTTTGGTAATCCCAGCAGCGTTGCACTGGTTCAGGATGTGTATAGCAAGTGGGAATAGATATTGGTGTTAGGAACATTTAGAAACTAGTTAATGAAGTTAGCCACTTAGTTCTCCCTCCCTCTCCTTTATTAGCAGAACACATGAAAAATATAAAAGCTATAAAAATCATATACCTCAAGCTTACTTAACCATACAACCATGACAATACAAGTAAGTTTGGGAAGACAATGATTGATTAACCCTAAGTGTTCTATTAAGGCGTGTAAGAACTTAGTCCTTGGAGTTCGATCGAATTGTGTGTGAAATGCTCGTATTCGTATGGTTGAGTGTAGGGGTACCTCGCCACTCATCAATAGTATAATATAGGATCCTAACAAGGTGGTTATGTGTATTTGGAATAAATAAATGATCCACATTTTAACTTCCAAGATGCCCACAAACATCTATAGAAGTGGTTATGTAAGGGAATTATGGTAGAAGCCTAGTTTGGAAAGAATCCACTTAAATGACTTTTGTTGATCATGGCTCTAAACCAATCTCACATCTTTAATAATATCATGGGAATCTTCTCTAAATTTATAAATGATTTTGGGACTACTCATCAATTTTGATTAATTTGTAATGTTTTTCTCTTAAAATTTTTTCCAAGTTTAATATTTTTTGGCTATTTTGAAACCTCATGATTTTAAATATTTTGATGTATTTGCAATATCTTATGAATTAGACATTTGATTTCAATTGTTTAAAATCTTGTATACTCCTAGAGTTGAGCTCATTTTTTGTGGGGGCTAAAAATGATATTTCTAATTTTTGAAATTTCGTAACATCCCATTTTTGAACATTATAGTAACTAATAGTAAAAGTAATTAAAATGACTTGATAACTTAATAATTTCAATGATCTCAAAGAATTTGGAATGTTATTTTACAATCAAATAAAGATTAAATGATAATTTTTTAAAATTTTAAGCTAACTAAGGATCCGCAAAGGGTTTAATCATTAAGGAAAAATTGCCAAAACTAACATTAATCTTTTGGTGATTTGTAGATGATGCCTAAATGAATGCCTAAGGTTGAAGATATTTTGCAAGATAAGGAAAGAAGGACAAAAGGATGAAAAAAAGGACATGCTCATGGGAAAATAGTAGAAACAGAGATTCAAGCTCACACATCACATGTTTGCTACCTAGGAATTCAAGGATCCATCAGGAGACATATCAATCCATCCTTCAAAAGTTTTGTATAAAAATAAAAGTGTCAACATAATAATCAAGGTTGAGAAAACTACCAATGTTAACAATAGTACAAAGATTCATCATCGATAGATTTTTGAAGGCTTTTACAATTTTATAAACTTTACTATTTTTCTAATCTTTTCATCAATTTCTAACACATCTACTTGAATAAATTTTGTAATGCGACACTCATACTATCATGTAATCATTCTAGTCTTAGTCACCCCACAATTTTTGTGATGAGCTTTGTCCATCTTGTACAACTTGAGAACAAGTTTTTAGTGAGTCATGGAGGTATGATAAAGCATGAAAATTGTACTAGTCAGCTAAGATACTACATCTACTATATTGCATCTATGATATTGCAGTTGCTATATTTCATCTACTACATCACATCTGCTATACTAGAGGTTGGGATGTTATGTTGCAAATACGATGTTTCAATTTTAATAAATGTCTATAAATATAAGTAACCTATCACATTTATGATATCTTTGGTCATTCTAGTAGTTAAACTCTTGTAGCATTCTTCTATAGAACTTAGCAAATAGTCAATGAGTGTACGTAACATAGATTTGAGTAAATTGTACAACATCTTATTCAAGTGGCATTATACCTGAAGACATTCTATGAATGAAAATTAGATTAATATTGGTTCATATTCATTATAACACTTTGACTTAGAATAGATTTACTTTTAATATGATTTACTTTCTATGTACTTAGTTAATATTTATATTTTCATGTACATTAATCAATTGGTCAAATGAGTGTGACTAGTTTTAAGTATAAACACATATTCACTCAGTAATCCTAATAGCATTATTACTTGGTTCATCTAGTAGCATAATGCTTGGTAATCCCAACAATGGGTATGTGAGTTTAGAATGTGTACAGTAAATTGGAAATAAATACTCATTGCCCTTAGGCTAAGTTAGCATTTATCTTCTTGTTATTAATTAGACTAAATTATTAATTTCTATGTTATTATTTATTTTAGTTCAATGCTTTAAGAACATCATAATCATATGCCTTACTTTGGACTAAACTATACATAATAAAGCTACCACTAGTCTAAGTGAGAAGATAGCGACCTACAATCAACACTTAATGATCTAGATACCATACTAGTCTCATCCACAAAATTCGACCAAATTGTGTAACACTTGTGATTTGTATGGTTGAATGTAAGGGACACTCACTACTTGTCAGCTTTAAATAAATTCTTAAAATTAGAAATTAATTTTTCAAATTTTTTATCTTTATATTTACACCATAAAGACTAGAATCCTTCTTTCAAGTAATCCATTTACCATGCATATATAGATAAAAAACTATAATAATACTAAATTTTCTTCAAACAATGCATAATCTAGGTGAATTAGTCGCCCAAGATCCTTTGTAAAAGGAAGCTACTAGGGGCTAATTTACTAAATTATATCTTCTAAAAGAGTAATATGATTGTAACTATAGTACTTAATAATCTTGCATCATGTCTTCCAAATTTGTTTAAGATAGGAGCACCAAGGATAGAGATGGCACAAGAAAAAGAAGACTAGTTGTTACCACTTTTAGATTTTTCTTACATAAGTATATTTCTTAAAAGGAGCATCCAAATGTCATTTTCATTAATGCACTTTGCAATCCATTTTGCTACAAGAGAAATACCCTAGTTATATTAATTAATAAGGCTAAGTCTTCCATCTTCTTGCTGCTAAGTAACTCTAGAAAAGCCTTTTCTTTGTTTTTCTACCAAACTAAACAAATTGATAAATAAAATAACTAATTTTATTATAAGAACTTTTCTAGGGAGACTAAGAACTTGAGTAATAAACATGAGTAGAATGAAGCATCTACTTAATAGCTAAAACTTTGCTAATAAAGATGAGTCATTTTCTTTCTATTTATCAAGCTTCTTTTTAAATTTATCAACTAAATAATTCCATAAAGTATTTAGATTACACTTAAGAGCAAAAGATATTCCAAAAATTTTAAAGGTAAGGCTTAAAAGTAACCCACTCATCAATATTATTATTACAATAAGCAACATATCTTTGCCAATTAATATTAGAGCTAGATAGCATGAAGCAATTCTTTGTTCTAAGTAATAGAGTATTCATATGTTATATAGAATTTTTAATCATAAAAAAGAATCATATGTAAAGTTCATATATATTAATTTCATACCTTGATCAAAGATTGAAATTTCCTTAATAATATTCTTTTGCAAATCATAATGGAAATTATGTGAAAAAATGTTTACAGTAATAATAAAAAGATAGAGATAGAAGACAACCTTGACAAATTGACTATTAAAGAGAAAAAGAGGAAATTAATTCAAAATTTTTACCAACTTGAGGATTAGCATTAGTTAGAAAGTTATGAATAAGATAGATCAAATAATCACCAAATCCTAATTTACAGAGATAAGAAATGATAAAATTTCATTCAATCTAGCCATAAGCTTTAGCATAATTTAATTTAATAAAAAATGTCCTCATCAGTATTAAAAGCTCATCGTATTCCATTTCAACCTGCAATAATATTATTTAAGTTATGTCTACCTTTAACAAAACTTTTCTATTCGAGTCTCATGATATCTTCTATAACCTTTTGAATTGGTAAGCCAAGCATTTTGCTAACATTTTTATCAGTATTTTTAAAAAGAATAATAGCCCTCTAATTACCAATATATTGAAGATCTTCATTCTTATAAAGAAGATGAATCACACCTTTATTCATATTTTTACCAAGAGAAACATTTTTAATAGCTTATTAGAAAACATAAAAGGAATCATCTCTAACAATGTCCTAATTCTTTTTAAAACCTCAATTTTTCATCATCAAATTCTAGAACTTTACCATGTTGTGCATAGGAATCTTTGAACTTTTTATTACTAAACTCTTCCCCTTTGTCTGATTTGATTACTTTGATGGGTAGGCTCATAGTATTTTTCATGATAGTATCGAAGTCTTTGAATTTGATGATTGCCTTAGCCTTATTTTTTATGTTGAATGTTGGTGTAGGGATACCCCTTTCGATCCTCTTGTTCTTTCCTACATGTATCGTTTTCAAGTTTTGGGCTTTATAGAGATATCTTGGAGGTCAAAAAGACAACTTGGTCAGGAGTGGAGTTGTCTCAGAAAACATCTAGGTCTAGCAGAAGATGCCTTGGTCTTAAAGGAGACATCTTGACTTGAGACAAGACATCTCAAGGGAGACATCTTGCTAATAGTGAAGATGCCTCAAGCAAGACATCTTGCCTTGCAGGATACACACTACCCAAGGAGGAGATGTCTCCTGAAAATAGTATATGTCTTGTCTGAAAGCTAGGAATTAGACAAGAGGTAACCCAAGGAGACTAAAGATGACCCATACGATCAAAAAACTTTTGGATTTGGTTGTTCCAATTTGGAAATAGTCAAGAGATAGAGGAAAAAAGATAGAAACAACATGAAAACTCCAAGTTAAGCTTGTAGAAGGTTTCCCTAAGTTGTTATGTTGTTTTCCTTAATAAATATGTGGGTGTTTCATATTTGAGGATGGATGGATAGAGAGAGTAAGAAGAAAATTCTTGGTAAGAGCTCTTAAGCTAAGGAGAGATTGGCAAGAGTGTGGTAGAGCACATCGAGTGACTGCATGTATGATTCCAGCTCTAAGGTTAATGTGTGTGGTTGGCCTATGTGTTCTTATCTCTTATTTGCTTATTTGTATTGAAACTTAGTCTCATTGTTGTGGAAGAGATTTTCCATTGATCATGTCTTGCATTGAGAATAACCATTATGTGGCTGTAGAGCCTCATTCTTTGCAATATCGTTTGGGTGTTTTGAAAGGTTTTGTAGGTTTTGCAAACCCTATTGTAATCTTCTAATTCAATAATTAAAGATAGCTATTTTTCTTATTTAATAGAAAATTAATTATCTTTTCATAATATCTAGATTTAGTATTTAAAGGTGATTAAAAATTGGAGTGAACTTGCTCCATATGTCCAAGTATATCTTGAATAATCATCCACCATGATAAGAGTATAATTAGCTCATCCTACCAAAATGATGAACATATATCAAATGAGATTCATGTGAAAAAGATCAAGAGGAATTTATTTTATTTGCATAGTTTTAGTATGAGGATCATTGGTTTGCTTTCCTTGAATGTAAATTTCACAGTTTCCTTTGGAAGTGTCTTTGATTTGGATTCTTGTAGCTTTTTTCAATTTTGGCATTTTCTCTAGATTGTTGTATGAGATGTGTTTAAATCTTTTATTTCAAATTTTGGCTTATTCTTCATTTTTTGTTTGATGCTTAGAGGTTCCTTCATAAGAGTCTTGATATTCTTTTCCTAAAGTAGTAATTTGGACTATGGTTTGGTTATTTTCATTAATGAAATTTCCTTTCAAATCAAAATGATTGCATTCTCTACCATGGATTCTGTCATTGTAGCCTTTTAGTCTAGTTATCTTTCCTTATTTTCCTTTTTTTATGATGCACCAATCATCTTTTAAACTAATGTTTATTCCTTTCTTGGCCATTTCCCCTACTAATATAAGATGATTTGAGAAATATGGAACATAAAAGACATCAGTGATGGCTATAAGTTTGGTATTGAATAGTTTCATGATGTAACTTGCAATTCTTTTTATGTTGAGGCAGTTACCATCTCCTATTTTTATGTTGTTAATTTTACTTGGTTTTTATTGAAGAATATGGGAATTATATGGTGTTATGTGATTAGATCATCTATTTTCCATAATCAAAGAATCTTGTTTAATTAAGTTGGTAAAATTCAGGATTTTGATCTTACCTTGTTTTTCTTCTTGATTTAATGTTGTTGCCTCTTCTTGATTATTATCTTAAAATTGGTAAGCATTAAGCCTAGTGTTGTGTCATTGTGTTTCTATGGTGTGGTCTCTTTTGTTACAAAGCTTGCATGATGGAATTTGTACATTTATCTATCCTTGATGCATTGTTTGGATTGATTTGGTCATGGAAATAGCTTTGGTTGAATCTTCCTCTACTAGCTATGAAGATTTTCTCTCTATCATGTTTATTTGTTCTCTTGCTTATGGAGGCTTGCCCTCATGCCTCATCATACTTCCAATAATTAATCTTCAGGGAATGCCTCAATTGCATCTCCAAAATGGCTCAAACCTACACAAGAATATGGAAGAAAATATGTTGGTATACATCAATGAAGAACCCTTGCCAATCTTCAATGGCAATTCTCCACCTTCAACCAACTGATTTCTCTCATTCTTTAAGCACAACTTATGCTCAATTGTAATCACAACATCATTTTTGATTCTCAAAACCTTGGAACTATGTCCCAACATCAATGGAAACATAAAATTCAGCCAAGCACTAATACAAATGCTAATAAGCATTGGTATGCATAATGTCATCAACAACCATGATTGCCCATCATTACAAATATTTTTTTCATGTATTTAAGACTCAACACAATTAAGATTATTATCTAATTCAAATGCATTATATTCAATATCATAAAATATTTCATCACAAGTATCATCCCTATCATTCATCCTTATAAATTCCCTTAAACTATGAAGCATCAATGAAGGGTTCAAATTATGAGCATTACCTTCAACAATAGTATACAACAATCAAAATTGCTTTTGATTTTTAGTAACTATCCATGTATTATTTTCATCATTAAAAATAACTTTATTATCATAATTTCAATGTCTATCAAAAATAATATACGCTATTTCTATTAAAAAGGAATATTATCTTGCAATTGGCCAATGGAATATTTCACAAGACATTGCTTCTTAACTTACTTGTAATGATTCTTCATCATCCAATACACGTTGTATGAATTAGGGTAAAAAATAATATCTAAATGTAACAACTTCATAGCCTTAGCAAACGTTACATTATCTTGATCTCCATCATCAATAAGCACATTCAAAGAATTACCCTTAGCATCACAGTAAGTTCTAAATAAACTCTTCCTTATAATACCTTTATTGGCATTCACATTACCAATAAAAATACAACTATTCAACTCACTTTGCTTAATAATGTGCAAAGGTTAAATCTTGCATAACATTTTTAAAGTTTTAGCTATAACCTCTTCTTGCATAATCTAGATTTCTTTGCCTTTTGGTGCATTCTTCTTTTGCTTAATACACTCTCATTGCTTATGACCATATTCACCATAATTATAATCTAATTTGTACATTTTGGAGATATATCCCTTTTTGTTCCTCCTTTCTTTCCTTTGATCATATTCACTTTCCTTAGATAATATCTTTAACTCTTGACTTGTATCTTTCTCATTCTTCTTCTTCAAATCTGTATCTTTCTTTAATGTAAACTTTGTTGTTTTCACTTTAGCCTTAAAAGCATTATCATAATTATAAGTCTCATAAAATATCAATTCTTGTTGACATTGCATTTTTATAAAGTATTACAAAACTTAACACAGTAATCCTTTACCTTTTTATCTCCTTATCTAAGAAATTTTAGGTTCTTAATGGCTTCATGATAGTAGGAAGTCTTTTTAAATTTATTCTTCATCATGAATTCCATAAGTTGCCAAGTTTTAATAGGTCTACCATGCTCTTCAAAATACTTGATATTATCCTATTATTTAGCCATTAATCCTTCTAGTTTAACAATATAGATCATAAACTCACTAGAAATTTGGTCAATAAGGAAATACTTATTCATAACTCTTACCCATGTAAGAAAGAAATCTATACCCTCAACACCATTAAAGATAGAAATATCAAGATAAGGAACTCTTAAAGTGCTTCTCGAGATTTGCACAAATATATAATTCTTATTCCTTTAATTAGCATGAATGAAAGGAAACCATGATTCATACCTTTGAGATCTAGATTCTTCTCTTAGAGCTCATTAATCATTTCTCCTTTTTGATCTAGGCATAGATGTACAAGGATTAACTACTTCAATCTTCTCTTCAAGTCTTCTTGATATTTCTTCAAGGTCTTGTTGGTCAATAAGGAAATACTTATTCATAACTCTTACCCATGTAAGAAAGAAATCTATACCCTCAACACCATTAAAGATAGAAATATCAAGATAAGGAACTCTTAAAGTGCTTCTCGAGATTTGCACAAATATATAATTCTTATTCCTTTAATTAGCATGAATGAAAGGAAACCATGATTCATACCTTTGAGATCTAGATTCTTCTCTTAGAGCTCATTAATCATTTCTCCTTTTTGATCTAGGCATAGATGTACAAGGATTAACTACTTCAATCTTCTCTTCAAGTCTTCTTGATATTTCTTCAAGGTCTTGTTGTTTACTAACCAATAGCTTGGGAATGGCTTCTTACATTATAACCATAAAAGCTTTAAAGAAATCCTTAAGCTCTTCAAGCTCTTGATTAGTCTTCTTCTTAGGAGTCATACCTTCCATGAGTCTAAAGATGAAAGTCTTAAAGTAATAAAGATTATATCCACAAGTAATAATTCCTCAACTCAAGGCAAAAGTTACTATGCTTTAACACAAAGTGTAAATCTAAGGTAATTCACTTCAAATAGTAGTCTTTCAAGAAAATGTATGCTCAAATATCATAAAAGCAACTTGATTTCATAAGGATCAATACAACTCTTACTAATATTTGATAATTCAAACCCTAATTAGGTACAAAGCATACTAGATTTTTCAAAATTCTTCTAAATATTGATGAAGATCAATAACTTTAGGCTTGGACGCCTCCAAACCAATGTTTTGATAGCAATCTAGTGCAAACCTAGCTTCATAGATCCCAAATGGACCTAATTATACACTCTTCAAGCCAAATTAGCTTATAAAAACTAAAAACACAAATAAATAGAGAAATATTTTTTCTGAAAAATACATCAACAATGAGAAGCAAGACTTAACTTATCTCTTCAAAGGATTTTACAAGTCACATATATTTCCTCTTAATACCTCAAATTTTCTCATACTTGGAGAATACAAGCTCAGCACAAGATAAAACTCATAGGAGATTGTTCATATTTCTTAAGCTATTATGTCTCCCCTTAAGTACTCATACTCTTACCTATTACCTTATCCTAGGCTCTCTTGCATTTACTTCAACCTTTAACATCTTTTTGTAGCTACTGAAGTGACCCTTGGGCTTCCCTAACCATTGCTCTCCCATTTAAAAAGCATGCCTCTTTCAAAAAATCAATTTTCTTGGATTGCAAGTGACTGCACCTCAGCCACCTTGCACTTCCTAGCTTATGATCATATTATGATTCAAAACTTGCTTACATTAGTAAGACATTGAATATTTCTTCTCTATTTTAATACTGGTTGTAACAAACTGTGACTCACAATCTTGAATTGCAACTTATTATGGTTCATAGCGGCTTATAATTTATTGAAGAAAACATCAAAATATAATATAAAAGCATAGTCAAGCATTGCAAACAGATAGCAACCATAGCATAACTTATTTCTAATGTAAGATCCTATGTGCTAATTACCTACCTATATTTGCTTACTTAGAACTCCAACAATGAGGTGTTAGTCAAGTGGTAATACTCTTGATTTGAAAGCTCCAAGTCATAGGTTTGATTATGGTAGGCAATGTTGAGTTATAAAATTCTAATTAGACTATATATCTTAGGATGTGCTAATATTATAATTATTTCAAGGTTCCAACAATACCCCGTCTCACCACCCCCCACACCCCTCCGCCCGCCGCCGCCCCCTCCCCCCTC